>JAUYWG010000060.1:10871719-10889407 GCA_034779775.1 Enteromius afrohamiltoni | reverse complement strand
ACCATTACACCTATGAAGAGAGAGAGACACCCCAGAACACATGAGTGTGTGTGTGTGTGTGTGTGTGTGTGTGTGTTTCACAGTCTTCTGTGTTTATCACGACCAGAAAATAAATGTAGTCCCTCTTTTACTGCATGAACTGAATGATGGTTTTAATACGGCTCTGTTTACACACACAGTTATGAGTCTAGAACCACATCAACACATGTCTGTGCTACACACACACACACACACACACACAACATCTAGCCATCCTTCATATGACTTCAGAAGCTATTATCCTTTGACTTGTTTCTGATACAACATTTCTATAGCCATCTTCTATATAACAAGTATTGTATTTAAATAAAACATAAACGACTTAATTACATAATTATTCTAATATTATTACATACTTCTACTGTTAATTAGTAATAAAAATAATTGACTGGTTTTATTCACATTTTAATTATTATTATTATTAGGAACAACAATTTCATCTACATTGAAGTGTTACATTCAAATAAAAACATTTAATATGATTGCTGTTACTGTAAATCACACATAATCAAGAATTACACATTGAGAGGTTGTATGAAATTATTATTCTGCATTTTACTATTATTATAATTATCACTTGATTATTTGATTTGTTATTATGTATTATGATTTGATTATGATATTTATATCTTTTTTTATTTCTATAAATATAGACTTATGTTTGTGACTCAGATAGCCCCTGTTGATTGAATGAGAAGGGGTGGGTGTGGGAGTGCTGAGATCAGACTCACCTCTCAGCGAGACCTCTCCTGGTCAGGCCCGAGATGATGATGGGGTCGAAGGGCTCCTCGGTGCCGGAGATGGTGATGCCCAGCGGGCCGCCGTAGCGCTTCAGCTCCACCGTGTAGATGATGGAGCCGGACGACTCCTGCTCGTCTGCACACAAACACATCACCCTCACAAACATGTCTGTCGTGTCAACATTGCTACGTTATTCCCATGTGTGTCTTTTCATAGTTTAGAAGTGCACTATCGCTCTCAGTGTGGAATCACATAGAATGAGTAGCTGTGGCCAGTGTTTGATTGACAGGCTCTATCTGTCTTTATGTATTGTTGTAGAAACCTCTGAAGAAGATATGCTGTGATACAGCGACACCTGGCGGCCAGGCGCTGAACTACACAAATCGCATGATTCAGATTACGGCACACTAAACTAAGCATTCATCAGCGTTTTCTTTTTCTGGATTTTATATTTATCATTATGAATGAACAAAAGTAATGAATGACCATTTCAAATGTAAAAAAAAAAAAGCAAAAACAATTTTACATGTACAATATGAACAAATGTAAGTATAAAAGATTTTTCTAATTATTAAAAATATAGTATTTTGCATAAACAAAACCTATTAATAGACCACAAATATTCTTTGTGCAATGTAGGCCTACATAATAAGACTAATAATGCAATATTTCGTTTTAATTAGTTAATTAATAGCAATTAATCACATCCAAAATAAAAGTTGTTGTTTACTTTATATGCATATTGTCTACATTTATTAAAAATACACATATATACAGAGCTTATACATGTATATATTCATATTCTTATTTTACATATAAATATATCTAATACATCAAAGATGTTCTTAAATATATACACGCATTTATATAAGTATGAACACACATATATCATGTCATTTTGGATGTGATTAATCATTTAGAACAGAATCAGGCTAACAGGCTAAATATTGATTTTACTTTATCATTTTGAATTATAAGAAAAAATCATGATGAATGCAAAGTTTTTATAACTTCATGATAAAACACAAAATAAAAAAGGATTTATACTAATAGTCTAAAATTATATTGAAAAAAAAGGATTAATATTTCTCACAGACAAATTACACATAATATATCATAATATCATAAAAAGAAAATATACTATTTAAGACAACAAACATGCCATGTACTGAGGATAATAATGCACTTTATTATTTAGCTTTGAAATAGTATTTTGTTGTATTGTTTAAATTTAAAATCCTGAAAATCATTCGAAAGTACAGGGATATTGACAGAGACAAACACACCTGAGTTGTCCTCGTCCTTGCGGATCTTGAGTTTGACCAGGTCTTCGCTCTGCTGGAGGATCTGGACAGCGTCCTCCATGGAGCAGTTCTCCAGACGGATGTTATCTATGGCCAGCAGCTTGTCTCCGGGCTCCAGAGTTCCTGTTCTGCAGGAAGAAGCCATGAAACACGCTTCAGTCTCTCAAACTAACACTGAACACTTCTGAGAACGCAAAGATGCAAAGAGCTTTTACAACAAACAGGAAACTGAATACTAACAGACAAAAACAAGAATATAATCAATGCACATTCTAGAATATTTACATACATGCTTTCGGTTATGACTTATTGATTATGTTTAAAAAAGCACAAAAGCACGAAAGTACACTACCACTTGTGCAGTAAGAGAGATATGGAGTTTGTCTCCCCCTACAGGATGTTATAAATACATACGTGTGTATACATAAATACACACATACACACAACATACATGGAATTAAATAAAGGGATTTAACTGACTAAGGGTTAGTAAAAGATATGAATATCTGAGTCTTAGTTCTCACCTGTGTGCCATGCTGCCTTTTTTAATGTCAGATATGATAAGAGGCTCTCCTGGTTTCTTACTGGCTGTAGAGGGATGGGAAAACACATCAGAATAACACACACACATTTAAACACGGTTTCAAGGCAGAAATGGACAGTCTTATCTGGATCCAGCACCAGTCTGAACTAGACGTTCAGAGAGAATATTTTGCTCAGATGGAATAAAACATTTTCAGAGCAGATTCAACAACAAGTATAAAATCTCCCAGCATCCAGTTTATAGCTGAACTATGGAGAGCGTTAATGAAGATAACACCTGTTTGATCAGTTGATGCTCTGTGTCTGTTCAGCACTCATGATCCCAACCGCTGGCTCCGATCAACCCATGGTGTTAAACACGACATACATCTAACAGCTGTCTTTCACTGAATCTGGTGATTCGTGTGATTCATATCAGCTCTCATGCAAGTATAATACAAGTTTAATGGCCCACGATCCCTCAGTGTTTATGCTGTGAAGACGCTGCAGACGAACGTCAGATGGAAAGAAGCCAGACAGACCCAAGAGCTGAAGTAAACAAGTCCACGGAAAGCCTGAGAGAGCTGCATAAACACTTCCTCTGAAAAAGGAAGCTCTGTTGATCTGTCGCGCACGAGACGGGACGCCCCGTATAGGGTGGTCTGGAAACCAACACGCCCGTCAGGAAAACCCATACGCAGATGTGTTTAATGACCGGAGTGGATGTCAAAACATTTGTGTGGGTTTATTTTCCATGCATTTGGGGATCTGAAGTTGAACTGCGTCTTGGCGAGGCTCAGAAGCTAAACCTAGAGTGTTAAAGTAGGCCAGGGAGAGAGAAATCTCCCCCAAAACACATTCAGAAGAACGGCATCCTGCAGCTTTTCCCAATACGTGATATGACTTTACAAACATAAACGCAAATTAGCAATCCTAAAGTGAACTTGCATACATCTTACTGAAACGACACAGTTCTTTCTTTTAATTACTAGTTAGGAAAATGTTTTGTATATTTGTATCTGATTATATTCATTATATATCTTATATTCATTTTAGTGACCTTTCTCATTGAAACAAAGTCTATATATATGTGTGTGTGTGTTAATATATAAAGTTATATATTTTTATAAATGTATATATATATATATAGGCAGATGAAGCCTTGGTGAGAGAAACATAAGAAAACGAAAAAATTAAACATAAAAAAACATTCAAATTAATTAGCAGGGTACTGTGAGACAGATAACTAAAGTTGTAACGTCTGAGTATACATGTCTTTTTCTTCCTCAAATATGTGTTTTTGCCCAGACTAAACGAAGCAGATCTCCAGAGCCTTGACGTCAAACACTGCAAACGAACAGCGAGGTCTTACCACTGATTGTGATGCCCAGCTCCACTCCCCGTTTCTTCTGCAGCTTCACATGGAACGTCCCACTGCTAGGCACGACAGATTCTGGCCATACGACAAAACCAACATCACGATCGAGTAAAAACGCGACATTTAATTAAATACTAACAAAAACTTCCAATAAAGTGACAGATTCATGTCTTAGGAACTCTCACAGCAGTTTGTGATTTAATCATGTGATGTGATTTCTCTGTGGAGCTGTTAGCGCTTAGATAAGATCCTGAAGATACAAGGATGAAAGTCTCAAAATCAAAGAGATGTTCTTTATTAAAGTCATGACTTGTCCACACCCTCCTAAAAAAAGCTTGTTTAAACACGCCTCCACTATTTTCAAATGTTTCCAGAAAGAAAGGAGGCGGAGCTATTATTCTGTCTGTAGTGTTGCTGCGGGCGCCATGTTCTGGAGCCGGTATTTCTGTTATATTAACGATGCTGCTCGAGAAGTGAATGTTCTTCCTTACTGATGTACGTTACTGTTTATACTGTTTATAATAGTAATCATTGTAACTTCACTTAATGATGTGAATGTTATTCCGATGTTTTGTGATTCATAGCCAGCAGTAGGAGAATGTTTATTATCTTTACAATGCAATCAGACACCCTTTTCTTTTTCTTATAATCCTTAGATTGTGTTTTTCTGAGGATTTAGTGTGCTTCGCCTGCCTTTACATGCCGATGGATATTACTATTGTGTATACGCTTTGATGATTGTTATTTATTATTGTTTATTGTATTTCTTGTGTCACAAACTAATGCCTCTACTAACTCTAATTCAACCATAACCCTTCAATATATCTACTGTCTCCTCCTCCTTACATAATATTGTGCTCTAACCGGCACCCAGGGGGTTCACACACCCATTGAATCAGAGCCTGGCAGTCAAAGATCTCTCCAACCCTTACTACTGAAACGTGACTTCACTAACCTGCTACATCAAACTCAATCTCTAACGTGACCTTATTGGCCAAAGCAGCATCCCGGAGCAGCTGATTGGCCTCTTCCAGCGTTCCGTCTTCGGTAGGAATTCCGTTGATGGACAAGACTCTGTCTCCAACCTGGAGAAGCCCACACCTGCCAATCAAAACAAGACAAAAGAACTAAAACACTCATTTAATGTTCCCTTACACTTGTAATCTTCCACTTCTGCTAACTATAAGTAACAGCTAATTCTCATTATTCTGCATCTACATGTCTACTATCTCTCAGAGTACGTTGATATAGATATCAGACAGTCTACTAATACTCTAATGACTGCTAGTTGACATGTAGTCGCAAAGTTACTTACTGTTAGTAGAATGTCTAAAGCAAATAAAGCATTACCGAAAAATGTCATCAAATTTTCACACCTGTATAAACTCACTACATTTGTTGCACACAAAAGAAGATATTTTAAAGAATGTAAGTAACCAAACAGTTGGTAGCATTGACTTTCATAGTATTCCTTCCATTATATTTAAGCCACTGTTTGGTTACCAACATTCATAAATGACTACAGACTTTTTGTTTATCCTGTGAACTATCCTATTAAATGAGCGGTTCCTGGCCAAAACAGTGTGAAAAGTGCACCAGACTTCAGGCCAGCAGTCAAACGTCTGACTGAAAACTGATGTTTTTTTTCTCAAACACAACAACAAAAATGCATGATTTACAGTATGTGTATTGTTTTCTTAGCCCAGTGTCCCTGTGGGACACCACGTGTGTATGAAAGAGAGCAACTGACCTGACATGCAATGACTTCCAGCCCAAACACCACAAATGTCACACATTGCCACAGTACAACACAGCTCAACACACATCAGATCACTCGCTGCATGCTACAATAATCTCACACCAGGAACCACTCACGCACTGAGCTACAGAAACAAACAGAAACGCACAGTTATAAATCTGAACATGATTACGGAAAGTTCGTTTAGGGTCTCATGACACAACATGCGTTCTTCTAAAACTCTTTAAAAAAGAGAGACACAAATAGTCCATCTTTGAGTTTAAGCCAATAGTTAGCAAAAATTAGCATCAGCTACACAATCGTGAAGTTCTTTGGTCAAATAAAAAAAGACCTAAATGAGACTGACATAAACAGTAAAAATTGAAAGTGAACAGCATAGAGCAAACGATTTGGTCTCTGTATTAGTATTGAGATTTTTAAATCTTGGAAAGTACACTTTGAGACCTTTAGAGTGCTTTAGATGTGACACTAGGAGCTTTTCTTAGGTAAAAAAAAAAAAAATGGCATGCATGAGACCCAAATCTGCTCTCCAATTAATCTCATGGTTGTATAGGAAATTTGAGATGTTAACGAGATTCTTTACTTCATTTGTCTTTCTAGCAGAATGAGCTCCATTTTAGAGACCCTTCCTAAACATTTCCCTTCTTTTAAGAACATAAAGTGTGACAAAGACGCATTTCAACTTCTTAAATTAAAAATTAAAGTCTCTTTCTTAAACGTCGCTGATAAAAGGCTTTTCTTTTTTTTTTTGTGTTGACCCAGATTCTGAGGTAGTATCTCATCCAGCTTGATCTTTCTCAAGTGTCTCTCTGTGATTCAGTGTACCCTGACTATGTCATGAGGCATACAAAAAAAAACCCTGATAGCGTTACAAGATCTGCTTGCATTTTTAATGGAATTTTAATTTTTATCTGTACATAAGTGAGCATGGATGGCTGTGTTGTGTGTATATGGCTGAGTTAACGCTTGGGCCGTACCTTTCAGCTGAGCTGTCCGGTTCTATGAAGCGGATAAGAGGGGGTGCAGAGAGGGTCTCCGTTGCAAATATTCCCCCTTGCAGTTGAACCCCAAACCCATTTAGAGGGTCTCCTTTCAGAGTGACTTCACTGGACTCAGTGTGGACGATCTGACCACCAGGGCCCACAGAACTTGAGGCTAAAGACACAGCTAAACAGAGGGAAAACCCACAACAGAAATATCCTAAATGTATACAACTGGATTTTATTCATTAAGTACACAGTCAAACAGATTCTGCATGAATGTCTTCTAAAAATGTAACTTTCTTCCAAAACCTATACAAAATCCAAGATGAAGGAATGAAGTGAAGTGATTACAGAATAAATTAAAAAAGAATAGATGAAAACGCACTATATGCACAAAATGTGTATGTTGTGTGTGTATATATATATATATATATATATATATAAAGAGATGTATATGCTATATATGTTGTCTTTTTCTGTCATCTGTGTAAACAGAAGTTAGTTTAAATGATAAATTGAAAAAGTTCAATCCAATTAAAAAGACTATTTACTCAATAAATGTGTTATGCAACAATGCAGAATGTGAAGTTGCTAGCTTAGCAACATGCTAACGTAAGTGCAGGTAAGTAAAATCTGTAACCTGGTCTCAAAATAAGATGTACCTCTGTGCACTTTTTTGTGCAATACTGTTTTTACATGCATTACTACACGTTTTGCTGCAGTTTTCATGAAAAAAGTCCACTGAGTGGCGCTAAAACACAAGTTCAATGTGTAAACCCTGGCACATTGTTTTATTACATTGATATAGATATGTATTGCAGCGCTTCATAATTGATATGTCCATGGACTGTTGCTAAAAGCTAAAAGGTAACAGTAAATCCAACACAAGAACACAGAGGGGAAAAACACCACAATGATCGGCAACAGCTAAGCAGAAGCAGCTACTTAAGTATACCTGATAATGAGACAAAAGGGTAGGAGGAATTAAAGCAACCATGACAACAAACCACCTGGGAGGAGCCAAATGTTCATAATAAATATCCTGAACAGAGAACTGAGAGACAGACAAACAGTGAACATAGTCTGGGCTGGAGTGCCCTCTGGAGGCTTCAGAAGGGAACTCCAGTGAAGCTCGGGACAGAGCCCCTCCCCTAGTAGTGGATTTCAGACACTCCTAAAAGAGTTCAGAGAGGCAATGGAGCAAAGGCAAGATGAGTAGGCCAGGAACAGGAGAGGAACTGTCATATTTGTGAACCAAGGTGGTCCAGGTGGCGGTGGCACCCTCCAGGGTGGAGCTGACGGCGGAGACACCCACCTAGGCGGAGCGGGCTGTAGGGATGCCCTCCAGGGCAGAGCAGGAGACAGTGACACCCCCCAGGGTGGAGCAGGAGATGGTGATGCCCAACTGGCTAGAACATGCGGTGAGGACCCCCACCAGGGCGGATCAGGTGGCAGTTATGCTCTCCAAGGCGGAGCAGGAGACAATGATGCCCCCTAGGGCGGAACAGGCAGGACTAAAATGAGGAAAATAGAAAGGTTAGTTATGGTCTCTGTGGCCGAGGCGTAGCAGGTGGCGGAGACAGGAAAGGGTTGGATGAGAGTTCAACGGCCTCCGTGGCCATATGTAGGGAAGGCTCAGGTTTCAGGGGAATGTCAAGAGTGATCACAGTAAGGTTAAGGGTTTGTGCAGCCACTGGCAGAAGTGTCCACGGGTGGAGTCGTAACCTTGGGTTGCTGTGCAATCACCAGCGGAACCTCCATGCATTCTGTGGGAATAACTGATACCTCCAGGGATTGTGCAGCAACCAGGAAAACCTCCAGAGAATCTACGGCAGGAACTGACATGTCTGGAAGCCGTGCAGTTATCGGCAGAACCCAAGGGGGACCTTCAGCATGGACGGGATTACTTAGGGGTTCACAGAGGGAGCCTTGAGCAGAGGGGATAAACTCTTGCCACCTTTACAGATAACATAGGGGGTCCACCAAACTGGTCACCAATCCCCTCTATCGGGGGAAAGGTTAAGGTGTTCCGCCAATGCCTTTAACTCTCCGTCTAATATCCATCTTGTGTAGTGGTTCAGAAACTACAGCCATTTTGTGCAGTGGCTCAGGATCGGCGGCCATCTTGTGCACTGACTCTGGCGGAGGCATGCGGTTCTGTGTTCCTTCTCCGAGGACAGTACAGTGAGTGACCCAGCTAAAATGAGTGCATATGTGACGTAATCCTCGAGGCTGCAGGGAGTGCCCTCTGGAGGCTTCAGAGAGGAACTTCAGTGAAGCTCGTGACAGAGATAGTGTTAACAAATGCAAAACTAATATAACAACATTTGAATGTCAACTTTTTTACACAGATTTGAACGGTTTTGTTGAACTGGATTGAATCTCCGTACTCCATGAGCTACCGAGCTACGTGATAACACATACTGTAGATATGAAGCTGGATATGTGTGATGATAAAGTTCAAAAGCACCAGTTTTCAAATACCCCTGCATATTGATGTTGTTTTGAAGTCACATGATATTCTTCAAGCAATTGTGCCAAAATTATGCTTTCTTAATCAAATCTGTGAATTTGTGTGAAAAGGAATAAAGGTGTCAGAGTTTTACTGCCTCTAGTGTTCATTTATTTTGTAAAATGCAGTGATATATACTTGTTGGTACATCTTTTGTGGCTTGCTAAAAAAGTGCACCCAGGTACGTTTATGCCATGAGAGCAAGTAGAAAAAAAAATTCAATTAAAAATAGATGATTTACCCAATGTAAATCAATTTTCCCAAATTTACTCAATGTCTGTGCTATGTATTAACAGTGTCTACAGTACTGTGTTGTCAGCTTATCAAACATGCTAACACCTAGCATGTTTGCTCAGGGTTTGCTCAAGGCTTAACTTGAGCTCTAAGTTCAACACAACATTGTGGTACCACACAGATGGACAATAATAGAGAAAAGATCGGGAGGTGGAAGGCTGCTGGAAGAATTCTTTCTGGGATAGAGCAGTGACTTCTGCTTATAAACACCTGAAATGATTTTTGACCAGACAGAATATTTAGGTTCCTCACAAATGCACGCTTGGAACGTCATATAATGCTCCATTACAGCATTAGCCATTAGCTTAGCAATAAGCTAACGTCTAACGCCACTGTTAGGTAAAGTCATTCAGGAGAAGACATTTAAAAACAGCTTTCAGCATGTAGAGGTTTACAAATCAGTCACTACCGAGATGTCATGGAATGCATTAAGATGCTTTTAGGCCATGTTAAAACAGAAAACCCATCCAGTCACCTACAGGAGCTTTTGTGCTCTTTTTTCCTTTGCCGTCTCTTTAGCATGGAGTTCCGTGGGCTCATGGGAGGAGCGGCCCGGGGCAGCGTGCTGGAACCCTGGCTGGTCATGCCTGATGTGGTAGTGGACCCAGGAGAGAAGTTAGTGCAGACTACCGCTAGAGAGAACAGAGGAAAGGAGAGAGAAAGTCAGGCGGTGTAGCTGCATTAAAAAAGAAAAATTTAAATCAAGAGATGGCAATGGTCCAAGAGACTGAGCAGCCCACTGCAGGTTAATGATCCATATTCTATTGGTCCCTTGCTAGTCTTTGCAGATCTATGCACTAAGCATTTGTTATTTAAGGGGACGTTATATTGGATTTGGAGGCAACCGATGGGAGGTGGATGTCTGGGTTAAGAACAATATTCCATATCAACGTAATAATATATATCATGTAAATGAAGATGGATGACTTCATCTAAAGAGGTAATGGCACTTTGCCAGTAAAAATGGCTTTTTGTTGCAGGAAACCCAGGCTAAAAAGAAAAAGCTAAATAAGCGTGGAATAAAAGTGGGGTCATATTAGTGATATTTAGTGAAATAACAGAGCAAAAAAAGGTCAATAGTGTTGTGATGTATGATGCACAGGTTATAAATGATTCACATTTAAATCAAGCATCTTTCTATTAGCCAGTGCAATAAATATGCTTGAACACAAGAGAAATCTGCGAGAGAAACTTTCCCACCCTCAATTGCATGGACATTTAGATGAGGACTTTCTTGTTTCTTGTAATTAAGATTTTTAATTTAATTTATGTGACCAACTTAAACACAATTAAAAGCTGCAAGGAGATTTTTGCCCTTTATGCAAAATGTGCAATGACTGGACATTGTCCACGATATTTCAAATATGCAAATATATACGTGAAGGAAACTTTTTTTGCTTAATGACACACTCGCAGTTGTGCAGACTCCTATTTAAATGACAAAAATTGTACGAATTGGCAATACTAACTTGAACACAGGCGCAATCTGCAAGGGAAACTTTTTAGGAAACTCCTAATCATTAATATTAATTATTAATTCATTAATTACATTTAAATCATATAATTTGCTATATTTATGCAAATCTGCATTATCGATGTTAACGCGAACAAAATATTTGAGTGAAAATTACACATTTTTTGCTATGTTTGTGCGAATTTGCATGACCAACTTAAACACAATCAGTTTTTGTCCTCATCCAAAACTCCCAAATGTGAGAGACTGGAAATGTAATTGACAATTTGCACTAATTTTTACAATTAAACTAAATCTACATGAGGTACTTTTTTTACTTTTTCATGTGAAGAAAAATACATAAAAACACTGCATATTGTGCATGATCAACCTTGGAGCAACATTTTCCGTGTTGACGCAAAGCTCACAATCCATTTAAATGACCAAACATGTCTGCAGAATTTCACCAAACAATAGTATATTAATTGCTTCATGGAAAACCAATCAAACCTTCTTCATAAAGCATGGCAATAGCTCTAAAATGGTTACATTTGCAGTAATCCTGAGAGCTGGATGGGTTACTGGAAGCAGAGGTCCATGTGGATGTCTTACAGTGACCAGGATGTTGAGAATGGCAGTAGTTCACACAGGGGTCCCAGCAGTGCGGGTGGTCACTTTTCTGAACTTTCACTAAACACAAAAAACTGATTACTAAATTGAAACATTAATTGCATGACTTTCACAACAAATAACAACAAAATCCAAATGACATTTGAATATAATATTCATGCACACACTCTTTCTCTGTATTGTTCTCATTAATCCATCATCTGGAGTCTTGAGGGTCTGTTGAAGTGGAGTGATAATATCCATCTCTAATACTGGTCTGTGGAAAATGATTGTGCATGAAAAACAACGAGGAAGCTCATCAACAAACAGGCTAATGAAGTCCTGCTGCTGGAGGCAGGCCGTATAATTGAGTGCCTCTGTGCGTGTATGTGCTTGTTCTCATTTGTTCTGCAGTATCTGCTAGCTCTCATAATGCAGTAGGTCTGACTGAATTGAAAATACTTTGTTTAATGAAATAAACGAGCACACTTGAAACAAATCATGTATTACTACTGGTTTTGCTTCAGGAAGCAGATTCTGGACATCAAGAGAAGGTCAAAAGGTCAAAGTTGGGTATCAGACAAAAGTAACAGAAAAACCAGTATGAAATAATTCATATTATTATTAGATACAAGCTTAATACTACAGTTAGGACAAATGCAATCTCGTTTCTGTATGTTTCGTTTTCTCTCATAATTGGAAATGTGATTTTTATTTATTCATGACTATTTTGTAACTGTGACTTTATTTGCTATAACTGCAGCTTCATTTTGTAGCTGACTTCATTTGCCATAATAAAATCTTTACTTCTCATAATTCAGACTTTGTTTCTTGTATTTAAGATGTTTTTATAACTGTGAAGACATTTCTTGTAGTTGTGAGTGTGTCTTTTATAAGTGTGTCTCTAGCGAGGCTTCTCACTTTTTATTTGAGGGGGTTAGACAGTGCATAGACAGGGTCACATACACTCTTCTTCACAACCAAACAAGCAGACCACAGCCTTAACCAAATTCATCACTGCAGTCGTGTATTAATTGTAACTGTTACATGTCTTGTAATTGCGACTGAGGTACTTGTAGCTCTCATAATTGTGAATTTTGTTCTCATAGTTTATTTCTCAGTTTAAATCTCAAATTTCATAGCATCTTAATTTTAGATCTTCCACATAATTGTTATTTCTCACAACTGCATGCTCATTTCTTGTTATCTACCAAGATGCAGTTCTTTACCTTGCTGGGAAATAGCTATTAGCTGTAGCTAGTTTCTAGCTGGTTGACCCCTCTGCTAATCTTAAACCTGGTTGTCTAGCTGGCAGCTGGTTTGTTGATGATCTATGGTGGTTTACCTGTTTAGACCAGCCTGCTATGTTCCAAAAATCACGACCAACGTTGGATTTTCCAGCAGGGTATTAACAATACGAAACGCCCTAACTACATAATATGACATTCAACAACTTCCTGTAGCTTAGCCTTACCCTCCTCCATCTCTGGAAAACCATAAGAAGCTTTGAATCTACTCACGACTTTTTTTAATCTTTGGTACATTACTAAACAAACCTTTAACCTTCTGCACATATTAGCATCCTATTAGCATTATGTTTGTATGTTTTGACAAGACATTCAGAAATGCCACTTTCAGACAGATTTCCACAAGCCAGGTTAAATGCTACTATCTGTTCGTCTGAGCACCAATGAGGCATCTTCTAACGCTTGAGTGCTAAATCCCTCTTCCTTGTGGCTTATGCTAAGCTCGTCTGCTATGTCTCTACGAAACACAACTCCGTCTCTTGATGTAGGAATTGAGAACACCAGGAACGATGACGCTAAAGTCTCCCACACAGGCTGATGTGACGGGAGCTTAATTTGAGTAAGAAGATTACAATACTGCTTTTTTAAGACCACGTCATTGATCTGAAACACGGAGTGAAGCAGCAGGTGACTGACGCTAAGGTCATTAGCAGTGGGCTGGGCTAATTTGGTAATAAATTGTATGTAGTTTAAAGACATACAAGTGAATGATCTGAAGAAGTATGGGATGTGCAGCACGGGTCGGGCGTGAAGCTATGAATGTATTCCACACGCAATGACTTAAAAGTAACTTACCTTGTATAACTATTATTTCATTATTTATAAAAATAAATAAATACAACAAAAACATGCTCTATTGTCTGAGCTATAGAAATTCTAATGAAATTATTACAAAAACTTATATTTGCATATGTGCAATGAAAGTTTGCCAAAATATTGTCAGTTATGCAATCAAGTCTTAAACAAGAGAATTAAAGTTGCAATTATTATAACTGTAAATTTGAATACAGTATCTTGTAACTGGGAATTCATTCCCCATAATTGCAACTAGTGACATTATGTCTTATAATTTAAACTATTTTATAACGGCGACTTTATTTCTCATAAATGAGACTTTATTGCAACTATATTTCATAATTGTGATGATGCAATTGCAACTTTATTATTACTGTGTATTAATTTCATGCCATTGTGACTGAAGCATCTTGCTTCATTTTTCTTTATTACTCATAACTGAGAAGTTATTTCTCATAATTGTGATTATATCACATTATTGTTCATCATTTCTATAGTCAGTTCACGTTGTTACATTTGTTCAAAACATTACGGAAGGTAAATGCTAATTATTTAAATAAAATTGTTTTAGTCACCTAAATGTATTTAAATGTGGCTAAAATAAATTAATTTCAACCATGTACCTTAAAAGATTAGTAGATTCAATGCATGATATTTTTCAGTCTACAGTATTTTTTCCTTCTCGAAAAATATAGAAGTAAAAGAAGAAGAAATGTGGTGCAGCACAACCGTAAACCTTTAACATTTGTAAAGTTTCTTTTTCCATATAAAACCAATGTGAATACAGATAGCACATTTCTAAAAAACTGGCACATTCAATTTAATTTCTTTTAGGTAATAATGCACACAATAAATGGCAAGGGCAAATCTGATTGCGAACTTCAAACTTGTGTAATATAATATTATTGCTGCTAAAAGTGTCTACCGAATATGCAAATATATTAAAATGCACACATTCTCTTCTACCTCTCTTTCAATCCCCGGATCTCAGTGATGGCAATCCCCAAATGAGGTTGTTACCAGACATACTTTCCCTAACAAGGTCAGCTACAACATTAGCATATATAAATCCTGAATCGGAAATGTAGGAGTCATATGGCCGAACATCAAACTCCATTATTTTTTTCTGCGTGAAGGTTCTATGTATTATTGACACGGCTCTGTGAGTGGGTGTCGATTCCTGATTGAAGTCCTGTCGGAGCGGAAAGTTCACCCTCGCAAATATGTTTTTCCATCATTACAGCCTCGAGTTCTCAGTGTGGCAGGAATGACCTATATAGAGCCATGTGATATCTCCACAGGACAGCTCAGATGCTGAAAAACCAAACCACTTTACTTGTCCGTATCCATTAGGAACGTTTGTTCCTGTGCCCAAATATTTGGCCACCAGGTCTCTAACGGCATCATAAACTGTTTGCGATGTATGCGAGCAATGCATGGAATTCAAGAAGCCATCTTGGCGGGTTTAAAGCTTTGGTGGACATAATTTAATGCCACAAGCACAATCATGGTGGCAGAAGAACTGGACTAGATAGAAATTGATAGGCATCTAGGGTTCTGGATGATTGCAGAACCAAAAATAGCAAGAACTTCAAAGTCAGCGTGAAAACGACCATCTGAAGTTTCAACGGCTTCTGTAAGAGGAGTGTATCCGTGAAGTCATGCAACCATAGAGCATGCATCCGGATTTCCATCCACAGCTACTAATTTAACTTGAGCGCAACATTAGAATGTCAGATAAAACATTTGAAAATAAGCATTATACAGAAACATGCATATCTCGAGTCCGATCTCACGGCCATTCGTTCATATTTTACATAGAAATTCGTAAGACCTCATTCGCCCGTACAAACTTTAATAGTTGCCAGTTTCGTATGAATTTGTATGAATGAACTACACCTATCCCCCCCCCCGTGAACCTACCCATCGCTGGGGTTGAGACAAATCAGTCAAAATCATACGAGTAATTAGCACAAACTAGCCACCTCGTACGAATACATAGCAGGACTGTGTTGCATATCTCCAAAAACTCTTTTCTGTACTCGTTTATTCATTTATTCTCAATTATTTACATATCGACCAACACAATATACCAAGCGCAGAAAGGGAAAGTCCTAAAAATGCATAACTGTCCATGTTATCATGGACTCATATCCTGGCCACAATTTCTTGTCTTGGATGGAGGTTTAACAAACACCCAGCATTTCACTTCATAAAAAAATCCTTTAATTTCTGGACTGGAGTGGATTGCTCGTGGATTATTGTGATGTTTTCATCAGCTGTTTTGACTCTTATTCTGACGGCACCCATTCACTGCTGAGCAAATAATGTAACAGTACACTTCTCCAAATCTGATGAAGAGACAAACTCATCTACATCATAAATGGCCTGAATTCAGATGTGTATCCTCACATGTAGCAACTTCAAAGTCAAGTTAAAAACAACCATCTAAAGTTTCAGCATCTTGTATAATTGGAGTCGTCCAATCACTGGGTGCATCCATAAAGTCATGCAATTATAGAAAATGTTTATATGCTCAATGATAATAAGCTATTGATTAGATTCTTGCTGCAAACAGTCCAAGAGCTCACGCAAGCTACTAATTCAGGCTTTTAGTGCAATGTGGTCTGCACGGTCGGACATCTGTTCATCTCCTGCATTTGCATATAAACGGTGCTGAAAATAACCAATCTGGGTCTGCGTCCACCACGTCTCGGTTTGATATCATGCCTCTGTCTGTTCGTTTTCTAGGGTGAGCCGGTCTCCATGATTAAATCTGTCCTGCGGGCGAAAGCTCGTGGGGCGACATCAAGCAGAACGAGAAGCTAATTATATGAGATGACAGAGCAGTCTCGCCATCCATGTTTTCTCGTCCTCATTTGTGCATCCGAAGAGGATACATGTGAAGCTTATATTGCTATAATTAGAGAGAGATTATTATGACCTCCTTTGGAATAAACATGGAAACAAATGGTTGCTATAGCCTTCGCAAAAAGTACTGTGCTTCAATATGATGGTCAAGAACGATTACCGTAATTGACTGATACAGTTACATACACAAAACACAGAAAGATCTTTAAATTATTAATGGATAAATAGACTTGTGGTTTATCCGGACATGTTGTACAGTTTGCCATGATTTTGATGCAGGTTTCTTAGAAGGTGTTCATTTGACAGCAGATTTTAATTTAGTTTAGGAATAGTCATTCGGCTAAAATGTTTAGTTTTAGTCGTATTTTAGCTAGTTTAATTGTTTTTAGTTTAGTTTTAATCGGCTACATCTATAATAAATTTAGTTAGCTAAAATCTAATGGGGTAAGTTACAGTGTAACGTGTTTATATTAAGCATTTGTCTAAAATTTCTTACCTCCTTATATAAGTTTGATATTACTGTTTTATCAGCGATTTAACTGCAGTGACACACAACATGCCTTTATATTAAAATTCTCATGAACAACAAGGACAATGGTTACTGATAGGCTCATTATGCATTCTTTATAACAAGTTGTTTAGCACATTCTTCATTTTTCATTCATATTTCTATAAATGAATTTAGATTATTATTTTGGGCTACTATATAAATGATTTAAGAGCAGTGAGCGTTGATTAACATCAGTGCCTCAGACAACAGAATCTGGCAGCTATATACATGGGTGTAATGCACTGATATATATTCTCCCTACTGTTTACATTGAGTGTGTTTACATGAACGCCGTGTGTGTATTTATTCATTCAATACTGTAGGACACCAAAGAGTAACATTGCTCGTGTGGTGCTCGCCGGTTCATAAGTAAACCTCCTAACTACAAAGCAGATAATCATTCGTAATTGTAGGATCTGAATTTCTTTAATCCTTCCAAGAAATCATACAAAATGCTGAGACCTCCAAAAAGACAATAAACTTGATCTGCCTCACCCTGTGTGGGAAAGAGAAACCGGTGGATCTCTCGCAACCAAAGGCACACAATAAAACTAATCTGAGATCTTCAAAG
>JAUYWG010000060.1:10856892-10868106 GCA_034779775.1 Enteromius afrohamiltoni | reverse complement strand
ACTCTGTGACGTGTTTAAAATAAGCGGTTAAGGAGCGTGGACAAGTCATAACTTTTATAAAGAATGGTTTTGAGACTTTATGGATCTTCTTGAGCTTGCAACACTCGAGATCACATCATGAGACCCCTTTAAACAGAACACTGGAGAATTTCTACAAATGGACAAGCACTCTATAAATGCTAAAGTAATTTAATTACCCCTAATAAATTTGGGTCTGTTTTGACACAGAAAAGATAAGAAATTTAGATACACTTGTTGACTAGTAAGTACGACATTTCAATAAATTCTTAATTTACTGCTTATTAATAGTTAGTGCGGTAGTTGTTGGGTTTAGGTATTGGGTCAGGGATGTAGAATAAGGCATTAATATATGCTCAATTAGCACTAATAAATGGTGCTAAATATAAATATAATAATATTCTAGTAATATACATGTTAATAAACAAAAATGTAAAAAAATTCTAAAAAAAAACAAAACATTTTTCAGTAAGGAAAACAAAACTTTGCAAATGGTTTGTAAAAGATCCCCCAAAGTACACTTACACACTTATACATCTTCAGAATTGTTACTATATTTGACTTGGGTATTACCAGCGTATGTATGGAATACAACTAGTGTCAAAAATATGTTTTGTGAAGTTAACTATGGCTTTACATCAATGTCAAAACACTTTAGCAAATATAAAGTCTAAAAAGCTTTTCAGAGTGATATTTATGCATTTTAAAATAAATAAATAACTATGCAGGCTTCACAAACTGTTTTCATTTAATTATGAGCTATTCAAATGAATTTAATTCCATTCATTACACCAGTATTAATACTGCGTATTCACAGCATGTTCTTATAAAATACATACATTTATATATTTTGTCTGTGCGTGTGTAGTAAAATAATTTCTCATTTTGTATGTAATAAAAAAGGTTACATGCAGTGATAGCATGGTAATAACATGGTAATGAAATTTAACTTTCACGCACACTTTCATAATAAATAACTAAGGGCTGTTTTATAAAAGAAATAAACACGCAGATACCAACCGACCCAGAATGTTAAAACAGCACAGATAGTTTGAAAGCATTAGGAGGGTTATTCCGTTCAAAGTACAAAATACAAAACAAATGGGAATTTTCATTCTGTCAACATATGAAAGAACTGCAGGTGAAGTAACTCACCCATGATGGAGACGTCGTACTCGATCTGGAACAGAGCCTCCTGGCCACACTGGGTCAGTACTGTAAGAGCATCGCTCAGAGTGGCACTGTGTAAAACCACACCGTCCACACTTAAGATCCGATCGCCCGCTTTTAGAGTCCCTTCCCTGCACAAGATCACATGTGGGACAGTGCTTCATCATCAATTGAATATATATAACGTGCACTACAACTCAATAGTTTGGGTCAGTTTGAGTTATTAAATGAACACTTCTGTAAATTAAGATGGAATTTTCTATTCAACAGAAGTACTAAACAGACCAGCTGTTTTCTACCGTGATAATAAATGTCCCCTTGATAACAGTTCCTAAAATGTTGCTTTTCTATCATAGGAATAAATAACATTTTTAAGTATTTACAATTAATTTTGAATGAATATAGTTAAACTAATAAAACATTGTGTAAAGCACTTATCAAACTGGATGAATTGTTGGTATTTTGTAAGGAAGAGCGATTGATGCCTTACTAGTCTTCCTAGGTAGTTAATACTCCACACTAATGATTTCTGCTGCACTATATTTCCTTCATGAAACGTCTGGGGGTCTTCAGGAAAGACAATGCATACCCCATCAATCAAGGCAGCCTCTGTCTCTAGCATCAAAGAGGTTTTACTGAAGATCTTCTCTCTCCAGACAAATATGTTTATTTATTTTTCTCTTTTGGGAGGCTGTGTAAAGTATAATAGCTAGCTATCTCAGCTGAGGGAAATCTCTGGCCCAGTTTCTGGATCTGGATCAAATGCAGATACCAAACAAGAAAGATGACTACAACAAGAACTGAGTCTTTGGTTAAAATCTGAATTTAACTAAAAAGTGGATCACCAACAAAATGAAGCTATGTATACTAATCAATTAGCCTACTGAGCTAACATAGGTTATCTGGCAACTTTATTCTAGACGGGTAGACACTCGTGATGGTGGCCATTTTCAAATCACATGTTATCAAGTCATTGTACAAAATGGCATCAGTGAAAAAAAAAGTAAGACTTTTTAAAGAGTTATGCATTACCTGTCAGCAGGACCACCAGGCCGGACGTGTGTTACCACCAAAGGACGAGATCTGTGCCAGTCTTCATGGGATCCACCTGTATTGTAACACATATTTAAAAAGCTGTAGTTAAACCTACATCCATTTGATTTTAGGAATACTGCAAAAACTAATAAAATAGATAAATAAAATGAAATGAGTGGCAGCAAACCCAAACTCACCTCGCATAACAAAGCCAAAACTGTTGCCTTCTTTCTGCAAACAGATCTCGATTGTCTTGGAAATAACACCCGAGGTACTGTCTGGCGCTAAGAGAGACAACAGAGACAGGAGAGAGGCAATAGCATCTCTAAATCAGCACCTTTTACTGGGCCAATGGCCAGCTCTGGTGGACAATCAGATAAATAAACCCAGATGCAAACTGACGTTCAGCAGAAGGTCAGCCAGAAACACTGAGCTTATAAACCAGGCAATTTATCTGCCATGCACAAGATAGACTGGCTAACGATTGCAATATATCACAACACATGCCAAACCGAGCCAATAAGAGACATTCACCTCCATCCATTAGTGTGCAAATTCCAGGCATGATATATTAACTAGAGGTCAATCGTTTTGATTTTCTTTTTAACTGGTCAATGCCAATGTGAACTGGAAATAGTTGGGATGCGTTCAACACATTTTGCAAAATGCATTCAAAAACAAACAAAATGCTTAATATTTGTTTACAAGGTTTACAATTTTGGATGATTTCATACAAGCTTTGATTACCAGAGGGTAAAGAGACAACAATCTCCAACTGACCAAACATCTGCCATTTTCCAAAAGCACTGTTAGTGAACTATGGTCATTATCCATACAGTTTGCATATTTTCCAAAATCATAGTTCCATCAAACAGCATGAATACGCAACAACTGGGCAGAAGCGTATTTCCTTGATCCTTTCATTATTACTACCACACTAAATTATTCTGTGAAAAAGAATTGTGAACATTTTCAGAAACCATAGTTGCAAAGACAATATGTAAATAGCATTGCGAAGTCTCGACCTGCACTTTTTTATTAGTATTAGCTAAAAAATGGACACAAATTCAGACGTTACCGACATGGTTGTACAATTTCCTGTTCCTTCATAATCACAGTTCTAGCAAACATCGGTAAACAGCATTTTAAATTTGTGTAACTGGACCTCAGCATGTGGTCAGAAGCATAGTTTCTCAAAGAATTAGCCAACTACAGTCACTAACCCTAAACCATGACCAACATAGTTCTACAAAGGACTGTTTTTCTAAATCAAAACGTGTATGGTTAGCTCTTGACCTGTGTTTAGAAGAGTTTCTTTGTCATTATTGGCCAACTATGGTCGCAAATGTTGTCATCACCTACATAGTTCAACTATTGCTGTTTAAACATTCACAAAGTTGCTCTTGTAATTCTCAAGCTGTGGTCAAAAGCTTAAGAGGTGGTGTTCCAAATAACATTCACAAACATTTTAAAAGCTGCCACAAAGACACTGTTGTTTTGGAAAACAAGTATGATTAGCCATCCATTGATACCAATAGAGTTGAATTAGAACTGCAAACAAAGTTACACACCAAATAGTGGGTAAACAGCATCACTGGGCAAAATATCAGTCCATCGTTGATACTGACGTATTGCATTCTTCAAAACTATTGCTTGGTGTTTAAAGGATCCCATGTTGGTAAATTCGTCAAGCTAATGTTTTTATGTCCACCAAAAGTAATACTTAAATAACAACCGACTGGCTTACTTACAGATGAAAATATTTTCAAATGAAACACATCAGCTTACGACATGCAGCCATGCGTTTTCCATTACCGTCTATAATTATATATACACAAACTGAAGTGGACTTACTGACGCAAAGATATGTTCACCATGATATTCATGAGGTCTTGACTTTGGCTTTGGTTACATTGACAGGAACATGCCACAAGACAGGCAGAAGCCAGAATACTCAACTTCCTACCGGGTGAAGGCAGTTCATACTCCACTTCCAGTACGACGCGCTCGCCTACGTTTTTTAGCAGACTGATGATCTCGTCGTGACGCAGCTTGGTCAGGTTGATGCCATTGACTGACTTGATGTAGTCGCCCACATTGAGCTGATCGCTCCTGAGACACAATGAAATGTAACTCAATCACGTAATTACTGACATTAGAGTAATTAAACAGTTTAGCTAATATCCGGCAGACTGTTTTCTGTTGAACAATATAAAAGTTGGCTTTGTTAGGATTCAGCATTTTATGTAGAGAAATGAATAAGATAACATACAAAGGTCCAGAAAGTGAATGGTCAAAAACATAGAAAACATTATTATATTTTGAATGGAAAGTAAAGGCAAAGTGAGAAGTCCTTATCTGTTGTTGAACACCCCACAGGGAGTATAAATATGCTCATTTAGATGCTAATTAGACAAATGAATGCTATTCATTCCCTTTTGTCCTCTGGGCGTACATGAGCTAGCACAATGATGCCTGACAAAAATATGTCATCAGCCCAGATGCGCTCCGTAACATCCTCAAACCAGCAGAAGCAACTGAAGATGGAAAAACTTTCACATCACAGAAATTAGCAAAAGTAAGTATGAGGAAAAAGAAATTTAATGACAGTTTATCAGATTTGGGAGTATCTTCGAACAGTAGTTATATGCACTGCTGCATGTCATAATGTAACAGAATGTGTTGCATAAATGAGCTGTTTCTACGGTGAATTATTGTTATGTTTTATCTAGGCATCTAGCCACCCTGTTAAACACTAGTGTTAAGAATGTAACGTTACGTTACTGCATCAGTCTACGGTCAGTTTTCTCATTCAGGTCAGCTACTGTAATTGCAGACTAACGATCAGAAAAGTTGTTGGCCAGCTAAGTCAGCTAACCCCACCCCACATAGAATCATTAATTGCTTACCCTCATGTCAAGCTTTTACTGCCGAGTAACGAACAGTGTCAAGACCCAGGAAAGTAGGAAAGACGTTGTCAAAATAGTAGGGATGTAACGGTATCAAAATTTCACGGTACGGTAATACCATAAAAAACTAAACTAATTAAGAGACTCAAAAAAAGTGTCAGAAGTGTTTATTACACAGTTCACATGAACACTGAACACATCACTGGCACACACATCAGACAACTATCTGGAAACCTTGAAACAGGAACTTCAATTTTAATAACAGAAATGATTAAAGCTTCCACACATCCGATTTAAACCCGCTTTAGATCGCTAGATGATGTCATATATTAATTTGCATATTCATTATGTCAGTGCCTCATGTTATCTTGCTTCCCTGGGGTCACATAATGTTATTCAGTGCACCCTAACTCTCAACATAACTGTTTTCACTGAATACTGAACTAGCTCTACCTTACATGATGTTCATCTAGATTCAAATGCTTATTTATAATCGTTTATAATTATATTTATAATTCATAATAATGAAACCAAGTACACATAAGATATATACAATGGCTATGCTGTGATGTTGGCTCTATTTGTATGTAAAATAGAGTTAGAAGCAGCATAATATCTATTTTATCTGAAAGCCCTGCTCCTCTCAGCCGCTCGGCTCGGGCGGCAGTACCGGAGACTCGCTGAGGTTTGTCCAAGAAGTCTCTAGATAGGAAAAATGTCGCCAAGGGGGTCTGAAAAGTCGCTAAATTGGCAACACTGATCTGTAGCAACAACAACAGACCGCAAAGAATGATGGGCACGCTTGGGCTGATGGGAATTGTAGTTCCCGCTACCTCCCGTTCGCTCCGATCGCCTTTCTCAGAAGACCTATCGTTTTATCGAGTCATGCCACCACGGTATTACAATACCGTCACATCCCTATAAAATAGTCCTTCTGCCATCAGTGGTTCAATCTCTATTTTTTGAAGCCACTGATGGCAGATATCGTTCATATTTTTTTGTACATTTTGTGATGAATTTGGAATGACATGGGGGCAAGTGAATGATAAAACTTGAAATAACCCTTTAAACTTTCTGTCAGCCAATCAAGTATTTGGGCTTGTTACTGACACAGTAAAGTTAGCTCAGTAAGCACTAACGTACATAACCAGACTGCTAAGGTCAGTTTTTTCTTTCATGTGAAGTACGTCTGTCAGTATGGATTGGTGTTTTTCTGAGATGTTCACTTTGTCATTCTGTGATTGGCTGATAGTTATGAATTAGTGAGGTTGTCTTGATGACTCCAGCTCCAGTCCTCACCTAGCCGCCAGTCCACCCGGCCGCAGGTTAGAGACGCGTGGTTTGCCGTCCTTGTCTGTTCCACCCGAGATGGTGAGCCCTAAAGTGCTTCCTTCCTTCTTAATCAGCTCAACCAGCGTAACCCCACGCAGTTCTTCAGGCCAGAAACACAACACACACACACACATACACATACACACACACAAGAGACAGAAGTCGGCAGCATGTTATGATGACACTCACCCTCCATCCCTCAGATGCTCTCAGATATGATATTGGAAATGCTAATGAGCTGCATTTACTCCCATCTAACTAAAGATGAGAATTTTTCCAAACTCTCTATATGAGGAAAGCTGAAGATTGTTTTAAAATGCTACAGCGCATCTAATCTTCATTTCATGCTGTGATTATTTGAATTCTCACACAGAAAACCCAAAGCAAGAGGCACATGAAAGAAAACATCGATCACGCAGCAGTAATGCAGCAGAACTTTCTTCTGGAATCCAGCTGTGTCACGAAATCTCACCGAGTCTGATCTGATGGCGCCGGTGTCTGTGTGTGGGTCTGAATGTGATGAAGATGTGATGGACCGAATGCACACTATCAGCTCTCTTAATGATTCCCATTAAATTAGCTCTGAACATGCCCTGATCTGACAATTACATTTTCTATGACTGAATATTAGATTACATTATTATTATTATTATTATTATTAAAACAGCAACTCTTGTATGCTTGTTAATATATATGCTATATGAATAGCTTAAATTGCATTTTCATGTATTTTTTTTAAGATAATTAATACTTTTAATCAAGTAAGATACATCAAATTGATCCAAAATTAATAATGTTTCAAAATTGTTATATTTAAAAAAAAAAGCTGTTTCTTTATTTTATTTTAATATTTCACAATATTTTAACTGTGTTTTTGAGTAAATGAATGCAGCTTTGGTGAGCATAAGAGATCACTTTCTCCAAACTATTGAATAGGCATAATCTCTGTTATGAAAACAACATGAACATAGCATACATGAATCCTCTCATAGCAGCTCTACTGTATACAGGTGGAGCTGGGGAAGGTGGAGGGGTTCTGAAGTGCGCTGCCAAACTGCTTAAACAAATAAAAACCATGTATTTGAATACTGAACAGTGAGCTGATTGGCTACTGATGCTGGAGGAAACCAATCGGCTGTGCCACGTGATAATGACGTCATTAGTTTCATGCCATAATTCTTCATTTATATACTGAGTGAGTATAAATACAGTGTATTACATATACATACACATTTCAAAACACAGCTATAAAATTAGAAATATGCACATAGCATTGGTTTTGTATGAAGAAGATGCCAAATAAGTTGCAGCAGGTTACAAAAACCTGTTTAATGAAATTAAAAGAGAAGTCAAAATGTGTGTTCTGCTTTAAGACGTTATTTTGAAACTTTTCCAAAGTCACACTTTGAGTCGACTCAGCTAATCCTATTAGTTTTAAAGAAGAAAGAGGTCTTGGATCAGCAAGCGCTTCCAGCTAGCAGAATGACACTTCTCCAGAACCGCATCTGGATAAAGCACTAGCAACACCCTCAAAGCCCCAGCGCTCTCCATCTCAAACAGACATCCAAACCAATGTGGCAAGAAGAGCTCAAACATCCCCAGTGGGCCAAGACAGACACGATGCCCCAGATCAAAAGACGCTGAGCGCGGAGGATTTGTGTGGGCACAGAAAGAGAGTCAGCGTACCTGGGATGCTTTGTCTTCTGGATGTGAGGGAGTTGTCTGGCCCCGTCGAGTCTTTGTTCCCCTTGGAGTACGGCCCGTCATCTGCAGGACAAGGAAAGCAAAACAGACCTTAGAGAGAGCAGTCCACCTGTGAAAAATGAGCTGTTTGTTCAAACAAAAGACTCCTGGTGAGTGATTCCAACAAAAACTGTGAAGAGTGCACCTGGGTTGCATTGTGAAGATGAATGTTTACTACGTTTTAGTGCATTAATAGAAAAACACACTGAAAAACTTTCAATAAATAAGTAATTGCAAACTTGTAAGTGTGTCTAACATGCTAGCATCCGGAGAGTTTGTCATCTATGTATTGACAGTAATAATCACAGAAGCACAATCACTCTTTAAAGACAAACGTATTTGGAATTGTTTTCTATCAAGCCGGGTGCCTGGGTGCACTTGCTTCATTTGGAGCGGTTAAAATATTCATGAGCCGCATAGATTTAATTTCTTCAAAGTTTCTACATAAATTAGGATTTTCCCCTTGTGCACTGGGCTCATCAGCACTAAGCGTCTCTGGAGCTTCCTTACGCTTGGCACAATTCACTTCATCTTTTCACGCCAGCAGGACAAACACTATTAATGTATTCAGCCAAAAGAACGCAGCACCTGTTGCTGCCATTGTTAGGATCCTAATAAGCTTAGAAACTTTTGCTTGTGTTTCCTTTAAATCAAAGAAAAGTCCAAAAAACTCTTTCTTATATGACAATTTAAACCTGTATAACTTTACTTTTTTGTTTTAATTATAAGTTGGGAGACAATTTTATAAAGTTGCGCAAGAAACAGCAACGCAAAAACATAACAAAACAGACTATTAAAAAGAACCTGAACAAATAAAACACAAAACAAGAACTAAACAAACATAAATGACACAAACAAAACTTCACACAAAACAACAATAAAAGTGAACAAAACGCTCAAGCAGTTCTTATGGTTTTCTGTGGGACAATTAGCATGATTATCATTAACATAACATTACACCATGTCTTAACCAGCATAATTAACCAGCTTAAACCAGCTTCAAAACAAACCAAGCAGGAAGCAGGAAGACCAGCCTAAACCAGTTAAGAGCAGCGGCCTCTTTAGCAGGGATGACAATACATGATGAGCGACAGCTGATTAGCACATTACTATAACGTGATTGTATGGTCTTTTGAGGGCTTTTGATCATGATTAGCATATTACTGTTTTCTGAGCATAATTAGCATATGACTATACCGTTTTTATCACCGTTTATCACGATTAGCACATTACATTGTGTTCCTGGGGAGTTTTTAACATACACTAATTATTAGTGTATTACCATACTGCTTTAGTGTGTTTAACATTCTTAACCGGTTTTATGGGTTACAGATGACTTTTTTGGCAAATAGTTCTAATGCTTTTATAGGTTTCTGATGAGTTTTTGGCTTGCAAACCATTAAATACCATAACTCAGACTAAAGTCTGTTCTGTTTTGACTTTAACTGTTTGTTCGTTGAACTGCACACAAAACTCAAAACTCAACATCATTAGGACAAGGCAGCAGTACATTCGAGCTCCTGCAGTCATGAATTCCCTTATGTGACATGTTGTGTGACCAAACCCAATAAAAACAGAATAAAATACCTTTTGCCACTCGCCAAAGGAGGACAGAATGAAAGCAGACAAGTGCTAAAAAATGAACATGGCTTGGTGAGAATGTGAGGACAGTCTGCGGGGAGCCATCTGCAGTGTTTATTGTTGTATTTCTGAAAGCTATTACTGACAGGGCTCAACGGTGGGATTAGCCTCCAGCTCCAGCACAAGACCAAACCAACCAAACCCCCTCCCAGCATACCGCCATTCACTGTGATGAGCAGAATTCATCTAATCCGCTTGCTCGAGGGTTTTGGGAACCTTCACGAGTCACCTATCAAAGGAAGCCATTTAGCTGTGACGGGTACCTAACTCGCGAAGCACAGAATCATCTGTTTTAGTCACGCACCGAAGTGGCACTCCACAAAAATAGGTAAATCAAATATTCAAAGAATCAAGGGCCTGGAAGGAAACATACGCGAGAAGCTTTAAATAATCAAACAAATAAATAAATAATACAGTTTTACAGTGATTAGTAAGGGATATTCTACATATATCGCAGAATAAAGTCCGTCAGGTTTATCAGTAGCTCGAGTGGGATATAACAACCTGCTGGATGTAGAGTCTCCCACTTATTATACTACTTCTTGCAACAAAAGTAAGTAAAGATGGCGCCATCTGGGAATAACAAACCAATCAAAATGTCCCACGAAGACGTGTAAGAAGCAATAAATGCACATTACAACAGAATACAATGCTACATTAATACAACGATATGCAGATGATGACACACCAGACACTGTTCTATTCAAAGACTATTGTGAATGCAGGCTGTTCAGCACAAACACCGTTTAGCAACTCTTTTCTACGGTAAACTGCTGAAATGAATGGCTCTAATTAAGCTGAAGATACGGTAACTATAATCTGAGAGCGCTCGAGTCTCTCTTTGTTTAAGTCCTCCAGTAATTACTCCCCATTATCAGCACCAAACAGCCAGAAGCTTTACCGGGAAACCAACCTGCAACTTGGGTGATATGTGCTACACACACTGATTGCAAACACACACACACACACACTTCACACATACGTAAACTTCCCAAGAAACACCAACAAAACACGCACACAATAGTAGCTAATCTTTCAGACTCAGTGCACATCCGCAAATGCATTTACATACAAAGGCGTCTCTTGTAGAGGGTACAATCGATCACATGACGTCAGGCTTTTGGCTGATCAATGATGCGAAGAAAGTACACAAAACAAACACAATGAGGCATTTTGAAACAAATGATTATGATAAAAATGTCGAATGAGAATGCAAGGTCTAAGGCCTTAACTTGATAGACAAACATATCTGCCCTTCATGCAAAAATGTTAATTTAATTTAGCCATAAAGTACATTTACATTTACATTTATTCATTTAGCAGACGCTTTTATCCAAAGCGACTTACATGTGGGGAAAACAGCAGC
>JAUYWG010000060.1:10813193-10825774 GCA_034779775.1 Enteromius afrohamiltoni | reverse complement strand
CACACACACACACACACACACACAGAGAGACATCTACGGAGAGAAGACGGCTGGCGAAAGGCTGGTATCTCGTGAACACTTTTAACACACAATCACAGATTCAAACGTGCTATAAAATATATTCTGAATACTATCGTTTCAGTGTGTTGATGTTACTGTACGTCCCGACCCTTAGCAAATGCGATTGGGCCGTCTTTAGAAAGTTAACTAACGTTAGTTGCAAGATTGCGGTAAACTGTAGGCTAGCCTGGTTGGGTGAATCAAATAAACGTATTATAAATGATGTCGTTTCCTTACTTTCTTAAATGATACAGTATGTTATAGTGTCGTTAAGATTATGTCGTTTCTTTCTCCCCCCCCCCAACCGTCATATCGTTTACAGTATTTGACTGTAAATTATACACCAATCTTTTTCTATTTACTTCTAAAAAACTATTTATTACTACTGTAAAACTATTTTTACAGTTAAAAGCATTTTACTGTCAATTTTTTTCCCCTGTATGTAGTACAGGGGCTTACTGTTAACCTATTAATGTTTTTTTCTTCTTTCTGTAGTGCTTTTACAAGATTTTACCGTTAAAATTAGAGTTAATTTTTTACAGTGTACTAATAACAATCTAAAATGAATGAGCCGCTGGGTTCATGAATATGAATCATGATGTCAAATTAATTTGTTAAAATCGAAACAGGGCCGATGTCGTTAGCATATTAGCTCCGCCCATTATCAGATATTAACCACATTGTAACGTTGTAACTCCAGAAATAAAGTAATAGTGAAGCATTACGTTTGGCCACCTGGGCTGGACTTGGCTTGCTCATTTGATTTGAAATATTAAAAACATCATAAAAATCTTTTCACATTTAAAAGTAATGCATTACATTAGTAATTTTAGTAAAAAGGTCATCTGATTAAGTTAGCTACTAAGATATAAAACAAACATGAGCATCAAGCAAGCCCTTTGTGCTACAGGTTCAAGTACTAGCATTTTTCAGACGCGTTCCAAAACAACACGTGCTATGTGTTATTAAGCAGATGCTAGTAAATAAAAACAAAACTTTGTATTAAACAGGAAGTCCATGCATCATATCCAGAAGGACTTCCAGTGGGAGAGATGTAGTGAGATATTTAAAAGACATCAAAGTGTCAGTGTGATACAGAGACTTCATATGCAGCCAATAATGAGCGTGATGCAGCACAGCGTCCTTTCACAGCCTCAGGACGCCGGAGCAGTGGGGTCTTCAGCGAGCTATTATGTGTATGGAAAATTAGACGACAGAACTATTAATTCAGCTCACAGCCAAAGAGAGAAGCCACGGGGTGGACGTGTCTGTGAATTATAGCATTACTGCATCTGTTCATCACTAACACACTCTCACTCTGTCCTCCTCAACCTGTTCAAAACTTCTGTACAGTACAGAAAACTGTTTCTGAGGGGAATATGAGCTGGTTCAAGTCAAAGGGTCCCACTTTTATCATAAACTTTTGGGATTTAGTGCTTCAAAATCTCTTACTCCAATCTCATTTGGAGTTTGGGGTTGACTTTTGGCCAAATTAAATCCGAGAGCGTTTGTTATGAAGGTTGAGCCTTAAGTCAAGCTTGAAATAAGACAATGAGCTGAGAAATGGAGGTTTGTGGAAAAGCCAAGGTAAGTCCAGCTCTTAACCCTGCTGTATTGATGGCCAGAGAACTGAAGCAGGCAGATCGAGAGAGTCCTCAAACTGATAAAGGTGCACGTGCAGTCCAATGTAAACGCAGTAAAAAGGATTAATTATGCATTTTCAGTGTAAAAGTATTTCATTTCAGGTGGGCAAAGTACAGAAAGAAAGAAAAAAACAACTGTTCTAGGCAGAAAATATCTATATATTTAGTTTCATTCATATTTGGAATTAGATATTTAAAAATATTGTGCACTTTCTTTTTAATAATTGTTATATTCGTTTATTTTTATTTAATGTGTTTACGTTATTTTAGTACAGTTCATCAAATGTAACTAAAATGCATTCAATTAAAGTAAAGGTGAAGTAAACTTTAACCCTCTGGGGTCTGAGGTGATTTTGGGGTCCTTGTGATGTTTGGACACGCTCTGATATTTGTGAACTACTTATAACATACTACTGACCAACACATCATTGTTTTTGTATACAGCAGAAACTGTGCTACAATAATATGTGGCCAGGATGTTTGCATTTTTTAGAAAAAAAATATTATGCGTGGTTACTAAGTTTTGGGGAAATAACACTTTCTAAAATAAGTCCATCCAAGCCATAGTGAAGGGTCCTGAATAGGATTTTAGAGTAGCCAGCCGTTTATGTTAGAATATTAACTTCAGAATTACTTATTCACAGAAAACAATATAGTGTTTTAATTTATAAAAGACTTGTATGCGGGAGAATAGCCATGAATCTTCAGGGATTATCACCTGAACAGACAAAGACCCCTCCTCTAATGGGCCATTAGTGACATATGAAGCTGCACACCTGACTCAGAAACTGCTAATAATAGAAAACTACACACATGCAAATACATAATACAAAAAAATAACAAAAAGTGTATGTTTCCACAGAGAAAATTAATAAACAAATGTGTGACTTTTCCAAATGTATATTTCTAGAGTCAGTAAATGTTCAAACACAAACACTGCATTGTTTAGAATGTGACACTGTATTGTTTACTGAGGATAGCGTTGGGCACATTAATGCATTTCTGACCATTTGTGTCAAATAAACGAGTGCGAGTTAAAGTCGGTCACTGTTGCTCATACTTACAGCTAGAGATGTGAAAGCATTTGTACTTGCTTTTTAACAGCTCTGTCCATTCTATCAGACATTACCTCTGAACTCTTGTACCCACGCTGTATGGGTCTTCCTCTGGCTGGAGCTGAACGCTTCCTCGTGGGAACAGTATGGGGGAATTAAATGAGTCTGATCCACCCTGAGGATATAGATCACTGGAGGAAATAACCCTGCACTGCTGAGAGACTGAAATGAGTGCTGGTATTTCAGAGTGATAGAGGTCCATTCAGTAAATTGTGGCCACATTATAATGATTTGTTCCCTCATTTTAGTAAATGGTAGTTATTTGTACTGGTTAATTTCCCCTGTTTTAGTAAAACATGTCCATGTTGTATTCATTTGTTTTGTCGTGTATAAAATTGTGGCCATGTTGTACTGATTCATTCCCTCGTCTTTATCATATTGATTCATTTACCAGTTTTAGTAAACCATAGCCAAGTCGTATTAACTTGTTTCCTCACGTTAGTAAATGGCCATGTCGCACTGATTCAGTCCCTTGTTTTGGAATTGCGTGGCCACATTATACAGATTCGTTCCCTCATTTTAGTAATTGGTAGTTTTTGTTGTACTGATTCATTCCCGCGTTTTTGTAAACCATGGCCACCTGGTGCTGATTCATTTTCTAATTTCAGTAAATGGTGACCATGTTCTACTCAGTAAATCGTAGCCTAGTCTTTATTGTACTGATTCATTTCCCTGTTTTAGTAAAACATAGCCACGTCGTGTTGGTTTGTTTTCTCATATCAGTAAAGCGTTGGCATGTTTTACTGATTCGTTCCCTCATATTAGTAAATCGTTATGAAATTGTACTGATCCTTTCCCTCGTTTTAGTAAATCGTTTGCCCTGATGTTCTGATTCAGTTCTTTGTTTTGCTTAATTGTTTCCAAGTTGTACTAATTTGTCAAATTATGGCCATACTGTACCAAACAAGTCTCTAAGTTTACTTTAGTTATTTGATTCGTACTGGTACTAATTACAAATTCATGTCCACAGCATTACATTCATTTGTTTTTCTGCATAAAATGTGCAGGGCTCACAAGATAAAACATGATTTGGATTCAAAATTGTGTCGCCTCCACACGCAGAAGCTATTTTTCGTAGCGCGTGCACCACACTACAAAGAACAGCACTTCATTCTGCATTTCCTAAGGAATAAGGCCACAACTGCTTGCATGTTTTACTAATGCTGCATTGTTAGCATACAACGCTGTGGCTCTAAAATAGAGCTATCTCCCTTTGTAAAGTCTGAATATGGTGCAGACGGCATCAATAAACAAATAGGACATTTTTGTATTCCCCTCGCTGTGTCCTCCTTTAACAAAGAAAAAAATAATAATATGGTGGGCGCCAGACGCGAGCAGATATTTTCACACGCTGTTCCAAATTGTTGTGCTGCTGCTCTTTGGGTTTGCGCTAGTTGTGTCAAGTGCAACCCCGGATGGGATCAAATATTCATCAGTCTGTGCTTGTGTCATCGCGAGTCAACAAGACGGCGGCGGGGAAGGAGAAGCCGCTTTGATCAGGTTCTCTCTGGAGCGCTCCCTTGTTCCTGCAACATCCTGATTGCTCCTATCCACCGGGACTCAAGCATCTCGCTTTCACAGAGAGAAAAACCTGGGCTGCGTTGAGCTTCACATATCACATGGCCACATGCTCAAGGTGGAATTGTCTCTTGTTTTGAGTCACCTCTGCAACGAGAAGAAACTGAACAAAAAGTTGCAAGCTCTCTTAGATCTATTGCAGTCTATGTTTCAGACCCGGCTTGGAAAGCTGCCCAAGGATCATTCATGGACCACCTGATGCGCAAAGTGGCAAGGGCATTTGCAAGATGGCTAATCTGAGTCTGTAGCTTGCTACAATGAGAACTTATTACTGGATATCTCAAGGTTTTGTGATTCGACTTACTTCAAAGGCACCACAGGAGGTGTGCTAGTTAAGAAACCCGATATAGATGCTAAAATCCATTACAACACTGGCAACGGTGCTGACATTTCCATTAGGGTTGGTCAGAATAAGCTACAGTTTGGACAGGCTTTGCTCTAGAATCAAATGAGACACCCAAAGTCACTGAATTAAAACACTCTACTTGGTGAGCACATGCCACAATATAGCACTCCTCACAGGAAACGCACAGAAGACATAAATTAAATAGTTAATTGGTTAAAAAACTCACAATCCCTCACAGAATTTGTAATGGTTAAAATGGGGATTAAATGGGTTATAATGTAAACTGTAATGGTCCCCGTGGGTCTCTAGTGGTAATTTGACTGCTTTTTATTGGTTGCATGTTAAAATTACAAACACTACTGGTGTGTAACACAACCAGTCCACAAGCAAATATGCCAAAACAAGCCAAATGACCCTATTCCAAATATCAAAACTCCCAAACCTACAGTAAATATTTTTTTTAATGTGTAATCATCATCATCTTCTTCTTCTTTTTTTTTTCCCAAAATCAAGCCTTGTTTTCAAAAAAGGAGATCGCTTTTGATGAAAAATTCAATCCAGCATCACTGGTACAATGTAAAATATTTAGGTACACACATTTAATTTAAAGTGTGCAATATGTCAACCCTTCAAACTTTCTAACCATGCACACAAGAACCAACTGGAATATAAAAAATATAATGAGCAATATCAATAAACCTATGCATTGCTTTCTCTATCAACAACTGCTGGACAGGTGTGGACACAAACATGAACAGTCACAACTCTCAGTGAATCCTAACCCACAACCACCCCAAAGAAGGACAATAAAACTAGTGTATGCAGATCAGCAGGAGCCAGAGGCATCCACACCCAGAAACACCCAGCCTACTTCTCTGACGTTTGTTAAATGAATTCTAGACTGAGTCTGGCACAGGATGAAGAAGAGTTGACTCCACCGGCAGCGAATTCCCACCAATTCAGATCCAAATTACACCTGAGTTCCCAACTTAGAAGATGAAGGCAACACATAAAGGAGAATGGAGTTATATAGAAAGGAAATAGAGCCGTGTTTCTGTATCAGGCACTTCTCAGATAAGGAAGTTTAAAAGGTCTTAAAAGAAACAAAACAAGTTTAATTTTGGCATACTTCGTTTTACTTAAAGATCAGAAACGAGTTGCAAAAAATCCATCAATAAATAAATCAGAAAGGCCTATGAAGCAAAAGCAGAGTCTAGAGTTGAAGGAATAAATAAATGATTCTTGTAAATAGGACCATAAAGAGAGGCAGCAATGAGTTTGAAATGATGTCTGAACTGCCTCCAGAGCTTAAGAGAAGTGCATTCTACTGGATTTGTGGTCAAAAGAGGAAGCCACAAGGCAAGGAGTGCTTCTAACTTGCGAGAGAGTTGTACCAACAATGAATTTAGCTGATATTTGCTGACCTCCTACTAGATCTCTGTCTATGTCTTGTTTAGCCTAGGATGTCTGCCCTGCCAAATATAAGATCCATCTAGCAGTTAAAAGAACTGTGAGGGTCTGAAAAAGGAACAGAAACCTTGGAACCTTGGATTGAATTCAACCTGATAGATCCTATTTAACTTGTGCAAGCAATTTAGGAAAATTATCTTGATATAGAGATGTGAAATATTTACTCCTCGGTAGAAGATAACCAAAATATTCAGCACCCCAACTGGAATTTGCTCAGCCGAATTATTAACTGGGAAACATTCATTTTTATTTCTATTAAGCATATATCCAGGATCCAGATTTTGATTTGAACTGATTTGCTTTCTTCCAAATGTAATAATCCATTGAATCATCATCCAGTATTTTTTTGAATACTGAAACGGCTGAAAATACACAGCACTGCAGGTAGAGTCTGAACTTCAATACTAATCTCACAGTATATACCGGCACTGGACACAGTCATCACTCCCGAAATCAATTACAACAATAAAAGACAACTTCATCATAAACACGGGTATGAACAACATTATATTCAACTTCCAACAGTGTTTGCCATGCTACACTCATTTCGTTTACTATAGCGCTGTCAAAAATGCTGCCAGACACTCGTTTAAATGGCGTTTATCACGCTCTGGAACCAAACTCTTCATATTTACAGTCAATGTCCTCAATGAAATTGATTGATTGACCTCACCGCAAAGCATTCAAATATTGTCAGTCTCTGTAAAAGACATCTATGATGATGTCTTACCAAAAGCACCAAGCACTAAAGGGCTAAATCTGTGGTAATGACTTGTATTATGTGGCACTGCAAGAGCAAACAGATTCAGATCTGGCAGCCCCATCAACAGCCACTTGGAAGCCGCAGTAATGTGCTGATGTCTATTAGCATCAGCCTTGTACGACAGCGTTATCGCTTCAGCTAGAGGAGAGGACAATCATAAAAGCTGATGCATTCTGGATCTGTGACAGCACAGTGTTTTTATAACGCTCTCAGTTTGCCTTGAACTCCGGCCACTTTGATATTGTTTGTTCAGTGATCCGCGACACACTTAACCTCCTGCGTCTGTCGCTGACATATTTGCGGTTCAGCAGCCATAAAACAGGCTAAAGAACTTTCATTTACCCTCTAAATGCTGCGGGAGAACCATTGTGTTACATGGCTCTGAATAAAAAAGCTGCTGCTGTGTCTTAACCTGAAAAAAGAGATACTAAATATCTACATTTTAGATAACAATAGGACTCAACGGCTGTCAGAAAAGTCTCAAAACATCAAAGCGATACACAAATAGGCCGTTTTGCATTTGTGAGTCAGTATATTAATTTTGAGACTACTTTGACCCAAATTAGATGCAGCCTTCCCAAAAAGACGTCTTTGAGGAAGAGCCATAAATATTGCATGACAGGTATCAATCAGCAGAGGGCAGTACGAGTGCACACATGTCAGGAGAACACCCCAGCAGCACTGAACCATGAATAATAAAAATCAGACCTCTGATGTGTATATTTGAGGTGCCATCCCTGAAAGGAGGGGCCATATATTTGAAATGACAATCACGGCTATAATGAAAAGGCATAAACCTGTCTTTAAAAATGATACGCTAGGCTAATTTGAATCCCCATCCAGTCAGATGATGGACTGCGTGAGCAGAAGGAGGGAAAAGTCAGCCAAAAACTTTTTATCGAGAGCATTCATTTGCCTTACATTAAACACAACTTAAGCTCGAGGTTTCCAGTAATCAGGTTATCTAGCTATACTACACTATAAACCACACATTTAAAAGCTATGTATAGACACAGTCTTTATGGAGGACCTAAACTAAGAGATTCTACAGATTGTAGTCCTACAACTTAATTAGCTAATTAGCATTTTTAGCTATTGTTTCCCTCGAGAACAGTGTTTCTGGAGTTAAACACAGTCTGTGGTTAATATTTCTTGAAGAGACTGTACATTTTAGTTCAACAACATAAATTACACCAAATGTTGAAACCGTTAGACTGTGCCTTTAAGCTTGTAGCAAGTTGCTACATAATGAGTTGCTAAGCGTTGTCCAATTTGTCAAGCAAGTAAACTCAAACCCCTGTGGGAGCCATAGACCTGTTTTTATTCCTAAATAGCAAGCTTTGTTTTCTAAAGAGCCATTAGCAAATCCCCAAGAGGACCTACGGTCTATTAGACGTCCGGTGTGGTCTTGAACTAAACAACTTTATTAGTGTGACAGTATTAACAGCTACATTTAGACTAAAAACAACTGATACAACTAGAAGGCATGCTAATTTCAAAACAAAATGCAGTTTTTAAAACTAAATTGCTGCAAAAATACAACAGAGCTTGGTCAGCCATTAATGTGCTTAAAGCAAAATTCATGTTATCGCCTGTAGGAAAAAGTAGCTTGTTACCCCTGACTACTAAAAACAGCTGGAATACGCTACACGACTTCAAATCTGAAAAGACTTTTCAAACAGTAGACATCATGCACTTACAGACTGTAGTGACGAAGGAAAACTGGATCAAACACTACCGGACTTTCCGATCACAACAAGAGATGCACAGCTAATGAAAACGAATGCTAAAATCAGCTGAAAATATCACACATGTTTGATATCCTCCGTCTGCAGAATCAATGTCTGAAGCTAAAAAACTCTAACTTTCCTAAACTAGCGTCAACACGCTCAGACTGGAAAATCGGGTCAAAAACCGTGTAGTGTATTCCAGGATTTAGTTTCTCCCAAGACTGTGAGGAAGTCCAAAGAAAACGCCAAACAATGCCAAACAAACACTGATGAACCAACAAACACTTTCACAGAATCTGCACAATTAAGCTTCAATATAGCTTATGCGTTTATTTAACGCCAGAAGAAAAAAAAGAAACCTAAAGTTTCTGTAATTTGTGGTTGTTTACACAACACTGTTTAACTACAAATGTATGCAATTTGACTGTTTACTTACATGACAACAGCATTTCAGGGGCTTGAAAATACAAACATCTGAAAACTGATTACAAAGTGCAATTTGTTTTATAAAACAATACTATTATTGCATTGCTTTACATGTAATATCACCAACTACTGGCCTGGCACGCATATTACAGCATGCGTATTAGTTTCTCAAAATGCCATTAGTTACGCAACATTTTTCAAAAACGGCAAACAGAAAACTTTACATTCTAATACACTGTTGTCATGTAATCGACCCTGAACCTGGGTACTTTGGTGCGTGATTTCAGCACACCAAAGCAATTTTGCCCAAAACCATAGATTTAGGCAAATATCATTGTGTGCCAAAATTTCAGGTGCATCACTAAACAAAGGTTCAACAAAGAACAACCAAGATCTTCCTTCTCATCTTTTTTTTTTAAAAGCAGGTGTGGTAAAATTGTGCAAATATTATGGGAGTAATTAAATATCGATAGGGGTGTGACAAAATGACATGCCTTGCGATGCCAAACGTGACACAATTTCTCAATGAGGAACTTCTCACAATATCACCATGATGAAGCGTGCAAATTACATTTGAATAGAAAATGCCACTGCAATGCTAATCTTTTTTGCTTTCTTATAGAAGTAAAGCCATTTAATTATTATATAATTTAGTTGGACAGCAGTCACTTTGATTCTAGACTGAAATCATCTGCTTTGCTTACCCAGCACAAGCTGCAGACTCACATTTATGCATTTGGCCACATTTATTGTGCTTCATCTACTCGCTCCGTGGTGCAAGTAATATATTATATATGAAAATGACTATATATTCTGAGGCTTCTCCTACTTTTAGTGGCAGTTTATCAGAAAGTAATGATTTCGTGCTCTTTGACTCGTTGCATGAAAGCATGTTTTAGGCAATATTCCAATTTTGCGCTTAAATTAAATTCACAACTTTGGATGGAAACCTAGCAAGCGTCTCAGAATATCAAACCTATTTTAGGACAAATCAGGTCTCTGTTTACACTTTGAAAGAGTGAAGAGTTACCTGTCAGTTTATATTCAGTAACCTTTTTACTGTGCTTTAATATTGTTGTCAGTTGCTAAGACAAGTAAAGCATTAAAAAGATACTAACCTACAATCCACAGCTATCCATTTTGGTTGATTTTGAGCCCAGGATGTGTTGCTTCGAATAAGAGCTTGGTCTAGGCCAGGAGTCTTAGAGGACCTTGGAGTTTAGCTCCAATTGGTCCCAACATCAAACGCTCATGTACTGTACGTCATGTATGTTTAATGGGGGTTAGTGCACAACCCTTCAGGACCGGGACTGGAGACCTGTGGTCTAGGCTCCAAGTAAAGTTCCCAAATACGTAAGATAATAAAACATGGTGTAGAGTCCTGGCCCCAGCCATTAGCCAACCTCATCAGTTTCCTCACAGTCTATCAGATCGGCAGACTCCGCTACTCTGCCAAACCTCATTCGCTTCCCTGCCTCTCAAATGGAGCCAAACAAAGCCAGATCGATACAGATCCACCTCAGGATGCCAAGCAGAGCTTCAAACGAAGCTCGGCTCCAAAGAGGAGGTCTGATAGCCATCGCAGCATGCTCGCTCCGTATCTCTCGAGCGCTGGAGCTCATATCAGCACACGGGACACATGCCACCATCCTCTCAGTATTCAGCACCAGCGAGCAGCCCAGACACAGCGCTGATTAACTGAATGCACCATCACGGCCTCTCGAGAGCGGACAAGTGTGCCGCACCAGAAAAGGGATGGACGTAGAAAATGAGCGTGAAGAAACTGATTGCGTGAAGGGGTCCTTTAAAAGCAAAACAGGGAGACTCGTGTGAAAGGCTGCCAAGCAAAGGCGTAATTTAAAAGCTGAGAGGAACAACGGCAAGGCAGCTCAGGTTGTTAGCACCGTGGTGCCGCCGTGGAATGAATTATGATCCTGTGAGGAAGGCGATTTCATTTCCTTCATTAAAAACCAATTAATATTCCTAATTATGAAGTCGTGAATCCGTAATGACCGCCAACCTTGTCCTCTCAGATCACAAATCAGAGACTAAGGAATAGTTAAGTATAAGTCACCCCAAAATGAAAGTTTCTGGCATAATTTACCCACTCACCCTCCAAACCTTCCTTTCTTCTGAGGAGAAATGTGGATGGGACAGTGATTTGATCTTGAGAATGGGATCAGTGAACTCGATCAAACATTCACAGACAGGGTCTAGGGTCAGAGTTTGTTCTTATCTTTCAGAGAAAAGGAAAATCACAGTTTTGGAAGAACATGAGGGTGAGTAAACGACAATTTTAGTGTAAACTATTCCCTCGCATTAAATATCTGCATTAAACTTTATGCAATGATTTCAGACACTTAATTGCATGTTAATTGTAATCAAATATATTATTAAATGTATTATAGTTTACATTTATACTGAACGCAATTACATTTTTGGATTGCTTTTTGACCGGCATGAGTAGTAAGTGCATCGTGTTATGTTATAATTGTAAAGTCTTTCAAATATGGTATATATGGTACAAGAGTACTGCTGAAAAAGCATCAATGGTAAACTATGAAACTTGTATGTCATGTCAAGTTGTCATTTAATACATTTATTAAATATAATTTATATTCATATAATTTAAAATACTCACTACAAGAAAAAAAAACATGTTCAAGTACTTTATATGTACTTTAGTATGACAAAGGATTATTGAAACATGCTTCATGAAAGTCCACTCTGTTTCAAGTACGCTTAAGTTGAATTATTTTATCTGCAAATCCAGTAGTTTTAATATCCTTTTAAGACTTGCAGTTCAGATTAAATACAATTATCACAAGAGAGGCTGACATTCAAATCATTTTCATTCATAACTCTTTTCAAATCACCAATGCAGACAAAAAATGCACCCTTGGGGCTAAAAAGTTTGGACGAGATGAAAACTTGGCACTGTACTGAGACACAATTCTCCTATCCCTGTCTCTAGATAACTTCCCTGTGCTACCTTTTCATTTGGTTAAAAAGAAGAAAAAGATCTGCTCTGAAAAGGGCTTTTTACACTGTATAAAAACAAACTAATATGCTGGATGTGCGGTGAAACACACTGCCACCAAAAACTGTGATTTCCTCTCTTGTTAAGCCATGCCCTGGGCCAACACCATGGCCACACTGACAACAATATCATTAAGAAATAATTGCTACAGCAAACAGTGCTTCTCTACGCTAAATACGTTTTCTGTGCTAAAGTCATTTACTTTTATAAACAGCTGTTGGCTTCTGGCCATGAGGAAAACATATTTACAACTCCCATTTGCAATTTAATGAAAACACCATCTCACTCTTGACTCAGTGTGTATAAGGAAAAAAAATAAAGAAAGGTCTGGGTCATGATTTAATTCACTGAAACACTTTCACATTAACTTAGAAGCACAAAATACAAAAGACCCTTTGAATACTGACTCC
>JAUYWG010000060.1:10791260-10804327 GCA_034779775.1 Enteromius afrohamiltoni | reverse complement strand
GAGACAGGAATGAAACACTATGGCAACAGACAAGGTGGGCGGAGACAAGAGTTCATTGATATGAGTCCATGGATGAATACAGGCACACACACACAGTTGATGGAGAGCTGGAGTGCCATCCAGAGCTGGGCTGGACCATCCAGCGGATCGTTACACCCAGGACACATCGAGACACATTTGGCAGTAGTTTCCACGCAGTCTGATGATATTATCATTATGATGTATCTAAAAGTATTTCTAAATAAGTACAACAAAGAGAAATCATGTGTTTATTATAATCTATAGTGGTTGTTGTCATACTTATTTCTTCTGTGTAAAGAAAGACAAACAATATTTATTAATAAAAGGATTTTAATTTGTATTAGTCTATATATTTTGGCAGTCTGTGATACATTAAAAATAAAAAAACACAATCTATGCTCTGTTATTTTTCCCACAACTGCTTTTCCAAAATAGCCAAACTGTGCAGGAGAACCATGACCCTGGCAGCACTGGGTCACACAGATAACCTTCCGCTCTGCAATGATGGCAAACCTTATCAAAATGATTAATGAACACATTTTTTACTGACTAAGTATGCAATAAGATCCTCTAACTGCATGCACGTTTAATATATTTTGATATATAAAGGAAATGATTAAATACAAATAAAGAGGCAGATCACGTACACTGTTAAGACTGTCTATTGTAATATCAGTATCCTGTACTCAGTTACATGTGTTTTAATGATCAACATTAAACATGGGTTTATTACAAATAAAAAACAAAAAAAGCACTGTACTAGTCATTTAGCTTCAGCACAGTATTTGTGATTATACTGATTGTGATCAATCTGAATGACTATAGCAGTGCACGCATTCAGAGCGCGGGATCTCTGTGACGCCCTCTCACCTCTGTAATAAACACGGAGCTGTTAGTCCCGTCCGAAACATGAAGATCACGGACGCCAGGTGAGAAGAATCGAAGCTCACGCGTACAGGAGTTTAGAAAACCCAATTCACGTGGGTCAACTGTTTGAGTGAATTTCACTGAAAGGTGAGGGATTTTAATGCCTGAAAGGGTGCGTGACGGCTCTGCACCCTACTGGAAAGAAGTTAAGAAAAAGATGATAAGAGGGGGTCTGACCCGGGGAGTAATTCAATGTAGAATCGCCACTGTGTATCGAGCATGTTTCCTGAATGAGATGACGGTTGATGGCAGCGCGTCAACAGAGCGGGATCATTATTAGTGATTTAAACCTTGTGTTTGACTCTCTTCTTCACATAAACACTTGGTATGGCTTCAGAAGACTTGGCATGTGACAGGACGTGTTTGTAATGTATTTGTTCTGCTAGTTAATTATTTGTTTGTGCAATAAATACCTGTACAGTAACTGCATTCGCCTGTGTGTGTGTTTATATTGTTCAGAGGTGGTTTAGGGTAGGGGTGCACCAAAAACAACTGAGGACCCTTCGCATTGAAACGTGACTACAAAGGGGTACCTTGATCGTCAAAAAGCGACGCAAAATGTTGACGAGTGTGTTGGTGTTATATGTGTAGCAGAAGTATTTCCTGCATGTTCAGAGCAGCGCATCTGTGATTGTATTGGAATGTACTAGCAGCAGCAGACTAACAGATCTATTCCACCAAGACCAAACACATTAACATCACCATGTATAATACCGTGCTAAAAAAAGAGCTGTCATCACACAGTTTGAAGTAAAACGCTGATATGACCACATTGACTGACGCCATCGAGAAAATCTTGAACTAAATTAAGCTGGATGATGGCACCGCATTTTCTTTTCTGTAGAGCTGTCAATCTGGAAGCTCTTCACTCGATTCATATTCAGGTTCTCCACTCATTCGCTCATATTCCCATCTTCATTTATCCCTGAGCTAAAAGCTCTGACGCAACTCCATGAAACTGCAATTAGACGCCAATCTGTTGCGTCTGTAAGGCATTCTGGAAATGTGAGAATTATTGATACACTCTGAACTGTCGCCATTAACAACTGGATGTGAGGTATCCTAAGGAACATCAGAAAATAATTAAAAAACGAGAGACTTCAACCGCCCCCAACATTGCCACCCATTCAGACTCTGTTTGTTCATGCTGTCGGCTGGTTTATTGAATTCCCTTGACAAAAGTTGAACATCAGAGCAGAGATCAGTCATGTACAAGAGCTGGATTGCTCTCACGGTGGGTAAATCACGGCTCTTTGATCCGAGCTTCTGGCTACTCGCTCCCTGCCGCCACGACAAAAGAGGCTTGTGGGATTCTGTACTTCACACCACGGAAAGACAAACAGAGACCTGGAGGAAGATCCCATTGTTTTGTACAGGCATTTCTTTGAAAGTGGTCCTTTATGCGAAGAGAATTCAAAAGATCGAGAAGTAAAACATTAAAGAATGAATGGGGAATGAAGTCAATGTCTGTCTGTCCAACAGAGCACCAAGACGCTACAATATTTATGACAGCAATGATTATGAGAAACTGTTTTGGCACTTTTTTGGATTGTGCAACAAAGCTTCAGCGATGAAGACTTTGAAGCGTTGAAAGTGTCAAAACGTATTTCATAAAAACAACACTTTGAGACCGGATCACAAGGAATTTGACAACTAGAAGAAGCGTGAGTCGCAGCTCCATCTTCTTGGGTGCATTTTGGAGGCTGACGGGCGTATTGTGTAACTGCTAATATCGAACTGAGAGAAAACCTTCAAATACCATAAATAGTGTGACATAAAATAATACGGCTGCACTAATCATAAACGAATAACCATAAAAACACTGAGAAATGGAGAAATGGTCTCTATTTATTCGTTAAAAGAAGAAGTCATATAATCCAAGCAAGAAACACATAAAGGTCATCCATTTAAAATTCTGAGGGAATATGGAAACTTGTGAATGAAACCTCCGGGAGGTCAATGATCTCTTAGAAGGAGCTCAGAAGTTCAGTAGATGAGGACTGAATAAATCTGCATTGGTAAAGCTTAGCAGCAGCTCTGCACTAACACTGAGCAACTGTACAAAAGACTCTGAAAGAATTATAAAAACATGTGGTTCAGTTCAAAATTCAAATCAATAAGCGTGGCACAACTCCAACACTGCCCACACCTCAACAAACAGGCCTACGTTGAAGTACAATACAGGTAAATACTGCACAAGAATCTGATTATAAACACGCTTAGGAGAATGCTTTCAGAGTTTTATAGACTATTGTGATTTATTATAATATACATGTTTCATTTAATAAGCATACCTTAAAAGGCACATAACAGTGCTCAAGCCAGTTTATTAAAGAATAAAAAACATATTAAAGTCAACACTCAAGACAGCACAAATAGGGTTTGTTTCGGAGCGACGATAACATGGCTTCAGTGATTCTATCTCTGCATATGAAGGCACTGAACTCTAGATTTAAAGCGCTGATCTTCTTGTATTGCAGCACAGGAGACAAATAAGGTCAGAGAGTTGCGACCAGAACCGGATCCACACTGAACACACTCTCTCTAAGGCCTCGAACCTCAAAACCGAAAGAAATCAAAAGTGATTAAAAAGCATGGCAAACGAAAGAGGACATTCGGTTTCCAAGCCTCTCGAGCTGCCTTTTCATCGAGTCCTTGCAGCTTTGTGGCATTTTATTCAGGAGAGAAGGAAAAGATGACAGGAGGCTTCCTTTACTAGCAGGATCCTGTAATCCTGTGTCGCACATCCCGCGGCTCACACTTATCGCTGAGGGAACGCAGTCACTGTGCTCCTCCGACAAACTTTAAAAAGTTGCAGCGCTGCAGATTGTAAGACTAGTTTGTTTTTTTTTAAAAAAGGGCCACATAACCTAGTCAAAAAGTTATATATTTAAAATACATTTATTTTATTCTAAGTATAGTTTACTGGCAGATAACTGGCTGACCTATTAAAAAAATGATTCAACTTTATTTGGAGCAATGCATACTTCTCATTAAGAATAAAAAAGCATGTTTTAGTGTATTTGTACTGTTTCATTGTGTCAAAGATAAAAAATCTATCAAAAAATGTTTCAACCCCAAATGAATCAGTGATTTGAACGAATCGTTTGGAAATGACTCAGTGAATAACGTTATGATGACAGTCAATTGGCGCCATCCATTGGCATAAAGACGTACCTTAAAAAAGCCTAAGCACTCAAACAAAGAAGAGCATTTAACAACTAAATATTGTGTCAGTGAATAAATATTTTGCTATAAACGTTTAATATATTGTTTTTTAAAGCACAACAGGTCTGTAGCTGTCACATCTTCACTAACACCTGTTCCCGGACCAGTCACAGACACTTCACAACCTGCACTAATGACCCGATCACACTCACCTGTCTTCAATCACCAGCACCCCATATAACTCAGTTCTCATTTCTGCTATTCAGCCTACATGCCTGCCTGAGCCTCCAGCATCTGAGATCTGAGTGTTTGCTTTATTCATTTACCTCAAGCATACCTGCTGAAAGAAGAGCTTTATGTTTGCTACCTGTGTTTATTACCTGAATCACTCACCTGCACCGATCTCTGTGTTTGCTCCTGCACTGTAAATAAATACTCGCCTGTTAAAACTTACCTCCTGGTTTCCGTCTCCTTCTGAGCGTGACAGGAGCAACAGAACAGAACAACAGAAATGGAGCAAGAGGCCACTGCATTCTTTCAGACCCGCACTCAGGATGGCTGTCCCATTGCTGAGTATGCTGAGGAGTTCATTGAAATTCACCATCAGGTGTCCTGGTGTGAGCAGACCATGAGGATTCTGTTCTGGCTGGGGCTAGACGGGGATCTTGCCAAACAGGTGTCCTTGCCTGACACTCCAGGCTCTCTCACTCGGCTTATTGATCTGGCTTTATGTTTGGGAGGTTCCACATTGACCATCATGCAAGCGAGCGATCCCAAAAAGTCCCGTCTACCAGTCTCAGTCAGCCGCTCCAGTCTGGGAAACCATAGAGCCCGCTCCAGTCCCTAGTTTACGGCTGGGAGAGCCGTTTCCAGAACCAGCCCCTAGATTGCGGCCAGTAGTGCCAGTTCCCGCCCCTAGATTATCTCCAGAGTCTGCTGCGCTGCAAGAGCGTCCTCAAAATAAATTCCCCCCTCCCACCCATTTCATCCTCATGCCTTGCTGTGGTCTGACAGTCCTGCTGCTGGTCCACAACTCACCAGCCAGCCTGGGTCAGCCATACAGGACTGCCATCCTCCAGCGCCATCTGGCTCGGGGTGCTCCCTGATTCCACCTCCAGCCTCCGAGGCCAGAACTCCACCTCAGTCCTTCGACCCGTCATCTCCGCCATGGGCCTTGGCTCCCTCCTCTGCTTCGGTGCCCGTCTGTTCACTAGCTCCATTGGGCTCGATCGTCTCTCCGGCTCCGCCTTGGTCAGTCAGAGTCCATTCGCCGTCTTTGGACTCCACTCCTCCGGCTGCACCTCGTCCCTCCATCCCACCGGCTGTGTCAGGCTCCACCCTCCCTCCAGCTCCGCCTTGGTCCTCTCTCACTCCGGCTCCGCCATGGCCTTCCAAATCCCCTCATCCACATCGGTCACCGGACCCATCTGCTCCGCCTTGGCCCTCCGGACCCTCAATGTCGGCCTGGCTCATCGGCCTTCCGTCCTCACCCTCGACTAACTGCCTGCCTGAGCCTCCAGCATCTGAGATCAATCACCAACTTTTAAGACTGAGTGTTTGCTTTATTCATTTACCTCAAGCATACCTGCTGAAAGAAGAGCTTTATGTTTGCTACCTGTGTTTATTACCTGAAACACTCACCTGCACCGATCTCTGTGTTTGCTCCTGCACTGTAAATAAATACTCGCCTGTTAAAACTTACCTCCTGGTGTCCGTCTCCAAATCAATGTTTTGTGAAAGAATCTTTGAATCATTCATAAAGACAGTCACTTTGGCCTGATATCATAGACAGGCCTTAGTATAAACTAGGATTAGGCCATAGTTCAATTAGGAAACTTTAGTTTTTATAAACTTGCCTAAAAAATATTAGTGTTCCCTCTGGATGCAAAATAAAGGCACTGACATGTTTTAAGGTCAATCGGTGCAAGTTTCTTTCTTTTTCAGATTTACATTTTAGTCTATGACTAGGATAACCCTCAGTTAATCAGTGTTTAAAACTAATAGTTTGAATGAATGATTCAATCACTTTATAAGACAGCCGTTGAATCTTGGAAAAGCATGAACATGCAATAACGCTATACACTATAAAAAACCAGAAACCCAGTAGACATCAAGTCCATTGATTCTTAATCTTTGAAGTTCTATAATTTAATGGACAGACAGCATAACAAGCGCAGGGGACCAGGAGAATAATTCTGCAAGCTATGAATATGCAAAAGTGACTTAATTAAATACGGCGAACATGCCATTATCTCACTTCTGTGGATTTCATTAGGCAGCTGATGCATTCGCTTCGTAAAACGAGGAACTCAAGGCCATGAATACACAAAATAATGGTGAAAATACGTGAATCAAAGCAAGAGAGAAAAGAAGAGTGAAAAAAAACACAAACTCTGACCTAATTTCACTCGACACAAGCTGGATATGACTGGTTAGGATTGAATTAAGTCAAGTGCTTGCAAATGAAGCTCTATTCACGGTCGGTAAGAGATGACGCATTGTTGCCGTATTTATCTAGCATGTTTCGGCTGGGTTTTGTTCGACTGAGGTAGAGGCTTTTAATCAAGAGAATCTGGAATTAAACGCCACCGATTTCCATTTAAAGACCAACATTTCGTATTGTAGCTTCTCCTAGACTGGCGTTTCAGAAGAAAGTCCTGAGTCGAAGATGAAATTTCAATAACTGAGAATTCAGGGTCTCCTGAGGTATGAAAGAGGAACCTCCGAGCAATAAAGAAACATCTTGCCTCATCTTAAATCTGATCAAAACCACCTCACCTGTGAAATAAATCAGATCAAATATAATATTATAATACAGCACAGCTATATAAAACAGGATTACTTATTTCCTACAGTTCCAAATTGCAGTTGGCGTTCATCTTTCTGCATTTGCTGTGAAATCAAATTTGTTCTGATTTCTTCCCACAAATCTTTCAGACGCCTTCGCCCTTCCCATGATGCATCAGAATCCTGCTGTTTTATTTATTCTTTTTTTGCAGAATGTGGATGCTCTGATGGATATGATGACATGTCTGAAAAGATAAGGCGACAGAAGCAGTGTTGTCTTTTCTCCATGTGTAGCGCTCATAAAATATTCAGCACACTGTGTGGAGTGGATTGTGTTATTACACATCTTTGTGGCTGTACGAGGGGACAACACACATGGTCATCCACTACGAGGGAACGAAGCCACACTGACACAAATACCAGAACTTCAAGGGTCAAAAGACAACTTCGGATTCGTGTCATATCGGCCCCTGGCTTCCCAAGAGCCCCTGGTCTCATACTGTTTTCTTTGCATGAATTCACAGGATCACTGACCTGGAGAACTAGTCAAATGTACAGCTGAGACTGTGAACACCACAAAGCCCTAACACACATACACAGGAAATATTTACCTTTTTGTTTTTAATTAATAAATAAATAAGTAAATAAAATGTAATTATTATATAAATGTAGTAATGTAAAATATTTCTACGTATTTTTAATATATAATATATATATGTATAATACTTGATTAAATACCAATAACACTTATTTAACATAATTTAACATATGTGACTGTTAAATATAAAATTTCTAAAAAGGTTTTAAACACCATAAATTATAATACACACAAAATTAAATTAAATGTAATTATTAAATAAATGTAGTCATGTAACATGTAATGAACTTTTGTTTATAAATATTTGTAATTATTTTTAATAACAGTTCATATTTATTTAATGCGATAACTTATGAATATTCATGACAAGATACAGTATATTATAAAGAACAGTTTTAATGTGTTATAATATTTACTTATTTGTGGTTACAGTTTCTAAGAGTATGACCATTTCACTAGTTCCCGCTTCCTAAATAGAAATAAATACTGATAAAATAGTTTGTTCGGTGGACTGTCCAGGGGACAGGCAGGGGGCCTTCACCATTAATTAACAGATGCTCGGAGCCCAGCCTGGTCCCCGCGTGCCCCCCAAAAAAGCCTGAGATGAGCTGGACGCGAGGCTAGATGTTTAGGGAGGCGTCGGCCCCCGACGAAGGACCTCCGGCAAGAAGTGAAGAGAACCTTCCGTTGAGGTCGGGGTGAGGAAAGACGGCCATCTCCGGCAGGACCCTTGACAATTGTTGCCAAAACAACCAGAGAGGACCGTGGCAGGCAGTGCAGGCCAGGTGGCGGCGAAATGGCCAGGGGGCCGAGCCGGTAGGCTGAGCGAGGCCGGAGAGAGACCGTGGCGAGCAGGCGGAGCGAGGATAGGGAGTGAGCGGTATTTACGGCGGGGTTGTCAGTAATAAGGAGATTGGTGGCAGCTGCGCTCCTCCTGAAACTAGATTAATGGTCATTTATAACACACAATGAACACGATTAAGTAATAATAACAACAACACTATTTGTCTCTCAAACAGCCATAATATCAGATACGAGATCAGATGAATGTGTATTATCACTCATTCAGCTGAACAGCTGAAAGTATTTAGCTTTAGCATCTCAATATCATCCTCACACAAACATACTGAGCAGATCTTAAAGAAACGTGTTAAGACATGATATTATCATCCGTTATCAATGAAGGAGATCTAGTATGTGTGTTATTATCAGAAACGCTTCAATATTATAATAGAATAGAACTGTTATAGATGATATAACACATTATGGAGTTGTTTATAATGCATTATGCAGTCATTATAGGTCATGTGTTATAAATACAGGCTTCATAGAAAGTGTCACGAAGAGACATTGGCTGGAATGAAGTGTGACATTGCCGAAGCATTTTTATCTGCCATTTTTCTACAGGAACTGCTAACTTACTCAGAAACGAGATTAAAAACTGGAGGCTCAAGCGCTCCTCAAAGTCAGCTGAAAGGAGAACAGCCTCATTTGCCTGTTATTACGGCTGAAGACATCACTGATAACTGGACTGCTCCTAACACACTCGTCACATGCTGCTGTCAGCATTCTAACATCATAACCCCAATCCATACATATGTTAAGTTAATCAGACTGAAGCGAACGCAGTCCAACGCAACAAGAATACGCAAGAATTGTGTACACACAAGGAACTTCATCATCAGTATTCATCAAATGGTTTCCATCTCATACATTTATTTTGACTTCTCTGAAGTCAAATTAGACACTTCTTTGAAATAAAGTGTTCTTTCACCCTTTATTGATGTAAATAATATTATTAAGTCCTATGTCTTTTTTTAAGATATTAATACTTTTATTCAGTTAGGATTCATTGACTTGATCAAAAGTGAGATAATAACAATAAATGTTACAGTAATAAATATTAGAATGATTTCTGAAGGATCATGTGACACTGAAGACTGCAGTAATGATGAAACGATGAAAGTACAGCTTTGATCACAGGAATAAAATATATTGTGAAATATACAGAGGTAGTAGTTATTTACAGTTGTGACAATTTAACAAAAAAAAAATGTTTTCTGTATTTTTAACATTAAGAAATATCACCAACCATAAACCTTTAAAATAGTTTGCATTCTTCAATGACCTTTACTGTGTTTATAAAAGCTCATCTTAGAATTTGAATGAAAATACCGCAAAGTCGTGAATGTCTACAGTTACATATAGATGTTTGTAAATTTGATTCAGTTTTACATTCTACTGCTTCAACTCTAATTCTAATTCTGTAAACTCATTAAATGCTGATTCAGGATTGGTCAGTTCCATTTCAAGGCGGGGCTTAAGGGCTCGAAAAAGCCCGTAAAAAGCCGAGAGCGGAACAAAGGCTCTCTTTGTGAGTCTCTCTAGCTCTCCTTCTCGGAGGTTAGGGAACAGTTCCCAGGTGCACTGGGTGTGTGTTCAGAGAGACGGAGTATATTCAGCACCCAGCAACTGAGATGAGCCATCATTCTTTCTTTCTTGTCACACTGACTTCATCCAAGTTACAAGAACCCGAGTCACTCCGGCTGCCATATTTAGACCTCACTTTGCCGTAACACCATCTATTTAAACACAGTCTGAGCTGGTCGACACAGCAACATTTACAGCTTTACCGCAACAACATTGAATCAAAGCAGAAGCCGTTTGATACGCAATTCCCGTCGGAATAATTCACTGCTATTTCAGGACACTGTGTCACATTGAGAAAGGATATAATAGTGATACCTAATAATACAGTTTTGCTTGTAATTACAGAGTGTCTCGCAGGGCGCGAGACAGCCTCCCCTGTGTGCAAAACGTGAGATGCCTCATTAAAGACGCAGGGCTTCTGGTGAATGCATCTGAGAGTATATCCTGCCAGCTTTTAAATAATATATCACATGTAAAGCAATGTAATCTTCCTGGAGTGAATGGAAGATGAAATATTTAAAAACTGTGCGAGGAGATATCTGATGTTGTGTGAAGAAATGCGAGGGAGATTGCATCAGCTGGAACGTTGAGTTGGAATATGCAACAAGAGGTAAAAACAAAAAGAGATGCAAAACATTTCTTTCTGATGGGCCTGTAATAGACTGTGCATTATTCACCAAAGTACGGAAGCCCATTTCTGACAAAGGCAAAGGCAACCGCAACTTGTATTTCCAGCACAGTCTCACGACTAAGTCGTACGTATTCGTACGAGGAGCCACATTTGTCCTCACTCATAGGATTGTGTACGATTTGTGTGAAACCCTCTGATGGGTAGGTTTAGGGGCGGGGTTAGGTGTAGGTCATTCGTACAAATTCATTTGAATACGCAACTCGTGAAATAAATAATTAGCCACCCTGTAAAATATGTACAAATTGCTGTGAGATCAGGTTGGTATTTCACAATTCAGACAGTTTCTCATTATTCAGAGGGAAAAAATCAACTGCACAAGAAATATTATAAGAACAAAAAGGATTTCTGAGTTTATATCACGCAATTCTTGTTCCCTCACAATATCCTTTTTCATGTAATTCTACTTTTATTTGTTTTCTTTCTTTCTTAGTTCTTTCTTTCTTGCATGTAATTCTGTGTTTATATTTCGCACTTCTGCTTTCTCGCAATTCTGTAGTTTACTTTTCCCAATTCTGCATGTAATTTTGACTTTCCATCTTACAGTCCCATTTTCTCTCAATTCATACAATACAATACATCTGAGTTGATGTCTAGCAATTCTAAGCTCAGTTCACATCTTGCTATTCTGAATTGTTTTCATGTAATTCTGAGTTCACCTCGTGCCATTTTACTTTCTCTAAATTCTGAGTTTATGTCTCGCAGTTCGGACTTTTCTCTCACAATACTGAGTTTTTATACAGCGATCCTGAAGAAAAACCTTTTCTTCAAATGATTATTTTTTATTATTGTTTTAAAAAGGTTTTAATGAATAGGGTTCCAAAACAACAAACAAAAAACATGCAAATACATTCATTCTTAGTAGATTTCCTTTACATTTTGATTTAAACCTTAGTCTTGTTAAAGGGATTGTTCACTTAAAAATGTAATTTCCAAAACCATCTAATCCCCCTCAAGTCATACTAAAAGATGTGTCTTTTTTTCTCCTGTGTAACTGGTAAAAAGATACATACAGTAGTTGTCTATGTAATGAAAGTCAGATGAACCCCATTGAACATGAATCTCTATATGTCTGTTGTACAGGAGGAAAGTAAGTCATACGGGTGTCAGAACATCATGAGGAAATGATTGAATTCTCCTTTCTGGGTGAAAAATGCTAAAAATCTATACAATTAACATCAAAAACAGCCATCATCCATCCATCCCCAGCAACAGGAGAGATGCTACAACGATAGAAAACCCTCGTGAGATGAAAGGTGACGTAGAAGAAAGATTGATTTCTAACACAAAATCAATCGTACAAAGGCTCTTCAAACTTCCTGCAGACTGGCCAGTCCTCCTGTTAAAACAGCCATGCCAGTCTTAACTTAATGAAGAGATATGATCTTCACTCATTGATATCGTTGACGCTACAATGATCTCTGAAGACACTACCAAATCAAAGCCGGAGGATAACTGATGATGAGCCTCGCCTCGCTGAAACATCCATTTCATCAAATATTTAAAAGCCTAATACAAAATCAATTCTTCAGCAACAACATTAGGATCTAGAAACCGCGTCCTCCACATTAAGTTTCACCATTAATTCAATCGCTCTTCCCCTCAGAGGAAACAAGACGATAATTGAAGCCACACTGATGGAAAGAAGAGAGCGTTTTTTCCCTCTCAGTGTATGTGGCGTACACCACAGGTCAAAGTTAATATCAAACCCACAAAGCAGTAATGAAAAAAGGATTAGAGTGGGAGGAGGGGGAGACGGAGAGAGAGACAGAGCGAGAGAGAAAGTTTGCCAGGGGTGGTCTTACCGCTGATGCAAAGGCTGAGAGAGCACAGACTCTCCTCGCAGGTCTCCGGGCTCTCCGCCTCCCAATGAGACCCTCTTTCCCTTTTCCTGGGAGACATCTGTCTTACGATGTTTAAAACCCGGTTCACTCTATCCATCCTTCCCTTAGCTCTGCGTGACCGAATGTCCCACGATTCCACCCCAATGTGTCACATTAGACACGGAGAGTCTTCTGAACGAGCGCGTAGATGCTAGGATGCTAAATTTAACACTGTTTTCGTTTGATTTTTTTTTTCTTGCCTCTTTGCAACAAGCCAAGAAATGGGAACAAAGGGGGGAAATAAATAGAAATATATCCCAGTTTGCCTCTCTCTCTCACACTGTGAAGCTTTATCCCACTGCTTCCACAGCACAACTAGCAGTGAGTTGATCTTTTTTTACCTCCCTCCCTCTATCCAGCTTGCTCTCTCCGACTCGCTCACTCTAGCTTTCATCTTTTTCAGGAGGGTCCTCTCTAATCAGCTAATAATACCTCATTAGATTTGGGAGGCATTGGAGAGGGTCAGACTTGGGATAGAGGACGGACCGAGGGCTGTGAAGTGGTCACACAAAGAGGTAGATCCACCTTGACCACTTGAGAAGATCTAATTGTATATTTTAGACTG
>JAUYWG010000060.1:10729476-10751781 GCA_034779775.1 Enteromius afrohamiltoni | reverse complement strand
GTTCTAAAGCCCGAGCCCGGCGGGTTCTAAAGCCCGAGCCCGGCGGGTTCTAAAGCCCGAGCCCGGCGGGTTCTAAAGCCCGAGGCCGGCGGGTTCTAAAGCCCGAGGCCTGCGGGTTCTAAAGCCCGAGGCCTGCGGGTTCTAAAGCCCGAGGCCTGCGGGTTCTAAACTCAAGTTCTAAATTTTCATATGTATTTTTTCAGAAACCTTGCACAAGAGTCTAAAGGACTCGCTACAGATGTGAAAAACACAGAAAATCAAACTAGAACCATCTTTTTTTCTTGTGACGGATGAAGGTTTCAGAGGCAGTGTGTAAACATGATTCATGTGTGGTCGTATATTTATGTTAACATCATTTCAGACTGTGCACACATAACCTTAACACTTTCATTTAAATGGCTTAAACATACCTGGTTAATAATAATAATAATAATATAGTAACTTAGCACATAGTTATATTACATAGTAATAACACCACAACTGACATTTCTGAACATTGTCATGTCATTTCACGTTATTATTAAGAGCCTTTAACATAATAAGGTGCAGTAAGCAATGAAAAAGGTGTCTGCAGTGTTTGAATGCATCCGGATGTGGTGAAACAACATTAAACTAAATTAAATAATAAAAAAAAAAATATATATATATATATATATATATTTAATTGTGCAAAATTCATATTTAGTTATTGTGTTAAATAAAGTAATAACAGTAAAAATGAGTGCCGTCAAAAGATTAATCACATCCAAAATAAGTTTTTGTTTACATAATGTGTGTGTGTGTGTGTGTGTTTATTATGTATTAATACACACCCATGCTATCTTTAATAAAAATGTTATCTTTGTATTAGCTCTGAGAAGAGTAGCCCTGTAGAGGCGAGTGCTGAACTCACCGTGTGTGCGTTGCTGATCTTCTTAATATCCCAGTGTCCGTCTCCAGAGCAGGTCAGGACTGAGATGGCTCCGTCTGAGCTGCCACAGGCCATGATCAGGCCGAAGTCGTACGGCCCCCAGCAAACAGAGTTGACTGCAGGAGAACAGCAGGAGTGATCGTCCACACTTCAGTGTCACACAGGCTCATAGCAGAGTCCACAGCGTGGCCTTACCCGACGAGTCGTGGCCCGTGTACTCGTACATCTTATCCCAGGTGCCGTTCTCCTCCTTCCAGATGATCACCTTCCTGTCGTAGGAGCAGGAGGCCAGGATGTTGCCGTACATGGGGTGAGCCCAGGCCACCTGCCACACCGGACCCTCGTGACTGCCCAGAGAGAAGGACACGACTCACACATCAACGATAGACCCAATTATAATACACAACTGATTACTGAAACTGTGTTTAGATGTGAGTAGAGCAATGGTTTAAAGCTTTAGTTTGATTATAGCATCTTTGAAGCCCTGTATTTATTTGTGTGCTTCGCTCACCCCCTCAGATCAGCCACGAGGATCTGCCCTCCGTTTTTGACGTCAAAGATCTTCACGGAGCGGTCCGAGGAGCAGGTGGCCAGCCGGGTGCCGTAATAATCCATCTGAGCATCATGCTGAAAACACAAGCACAGAGGTCAGACGCTAGCAGAGATGCAGCAGGAGACAGAACGCTGAGCACACTCACGATCATATCCTCGTGTGAGGTGTCCACGGTGTTAATGATGGAAACCTGAAACACAAGACCACACAAGAGCTTGAAGAAACACACGCACACAATAACATCATGTCTCTCTGAACACCAACATCGTCTTATAAAGGTCTACGTGCAACTATTTCATTATTTAGCCCTTTTAATATTACCAGCATTTAACAGTGTGTAATTAACTCAATTAAATAATCCAAACTAACTTGACAATAAAACTCAGATCACTTTTACATTAAAAGAGCCGATATATATATATATATATGAAGACGTTTATAATCTAACTACAACTAAACAACGACAAGTTCCTTGTGATGTCAGAGACATATAAAAACGGCTTTATTTTCCCTCGTTGCTGTGAAAGCTGGGGTTTTGTTTAGTTTTGTTCATTCATCAGCTCGAGAACTACCGGGTTTATAACGTTACTCGTTCCTGAGAATAACCACCGCCCAGTCGATACTGTAACACTCACCATATTTGAATATATCGTTAGCACAAGCCCCTTCGCCGCTGGGATCTTCAGAGGGTGTCCTGGCCGCTCTTCGGAGCTTCAGAAAGAAATGTACTGATAATATTTCCGACGTGGCAGACAGAGCGCTCAGCACGGACTGTGTCCCGCTGCTAAAGGCTCCGGGCGGAACCAAACAAAGGTTCCGCTCAATGTTTCCCAATCCCCGCAGTTCACATTGAGTCCAGCAGATGACAGCAAAGCGAGTGTTATTATTAATATATCGCTCGTCTCTATTTATAAACCGTCCGAAAGTGTCATATGTCCCAGCCTGTCCAGTGTCCAGCCAGGCGCTATGAACTTCATCAAGCTCAACTAGTATTCATTTTTCACATCGCCATAAAGTGCAGTACTTTAAACGGTCAAGATGTCCAATGTCACCTTTTACATTTCCAATCTTTTGGAAAAAATGACATCCACTGACAAAGACTTTCGGTAAGACCAGGGTGTGTTGTAGACGCATGTTTCTGACTAATGTTTACAAAAATGGGCCGATGACAGCCACGACCTACAAACCTTTCATATCTTTCAGATCCATACTACACTCTAAAATACTGAACCGGCTGCTACTAACTAGGTGTGTGTCATTGCAAAACTCTGTTTGGGACATACTCTCCATGTAGATCACGTACACATTGTAATCTGTCACTGGTCACAGATTACATGATGAAAACTAGTCAGTAATCTACTCATTTCAGCTAGGCTGATGTATTTTGGTTACTTTTTAGGTTACTTTTGTCACATTTGTTTTACCGTTAAATGTACCACACTGACATAAAAAGAAAAGAGAAGAAAATGTACTCCTTTAATCTGTGAATATAATCAAAGCTGAATGGTTTGACACAAAGTAGCATTTTTAGAAAGGAAAATCTAGCCTGAAAAAGGAAAGAAAAACATTTTGTGAACTGTATCCATAAAAAAGTAACTAATCTGATTATAAACATTTTAAAATAGAACTTCATTTTTAGAATATGCGTAATCCAGATTACAAGTTATCATTTACATCAAAACTAATAAGGACTATGATTTCTTTCAGGTTTATGGCGGCCAATGACCTGATGATGGAGCTCCAGAAGGACTCGATCAAACTAGACGAGGAAAGCGAGAGGAAGGTTGTGGCCATGCTACTCAAACTTCTTGAGGACAAAAACGGAGAAGTGCAGAATCTGGCCGTCAAATGGTATTTTCGCGCTGACATTTGTTTTCCTCCCAAGCAGCGATATAGTCATCATGATTCTTTCTGGTTTTAGTCTTGGGCCTCTGGTGGGAAAAGTGAAGGAGTGTCAGGTGGAGACGATGGTGGACACTCTCTGCTCCAACATGGTGTCCAACAAAGAGCAGCTGAGGGACATTTCCAGCATGGGCCTGAAGACGGTCATCGCCGAACTGCCACCTTCATCCACAGGTATCCAGACCATAATTAGAGATATTCCCATCTTTTTGGAATCTTTAGTCATAGCTGTTGTATTGGGTTGAAGGTTTGAGCCTCACAGTCAACGTCTGTAGGAAGATCACGTCCCAGCTGATCGGAGCCATGGGAATGCAAGACGATGTGTCCATTCAGCTGGAGGCTCTGGATATCCTCTCTGACATGCTGGGCAGGTTGGTTCAACTGACTTGTACTTGCATGTACAGTTGAGGTCAAACGTTTACATCCACCTTCCAGAATCTACTATAAGAGGGATCATACAAGATGTGATTGTGTTTATTTAGTACGATGTTTACTTATAGTCCACAAGAGAAAGAAATGACATATTTACATGTTGACATATTTATAATACTGTGTTTCCCGAATGACCCACAGCATTTTTGTGTATTTGTACCTTTCCAACAATCACTGTATGATTTTGAGATCCATCTTTTCACACTGAGGGACTTATACACAACTATTACAGAAGGTTCAATCGCTAACTGATGCTCCAGATGGAAAATCACACATTAAGAGCCGGGGGTGTGAATACTTTTGATTTTGAAGATCAGGGTAAATGTATCTTTGTTTTTTGTCTTTTGGTAAACATGTAGATATCTTCTGTAGCCTATAAAGGGCAGTACTAAATTAAAATAAATATGATATTTAGGCAAAATATGAAAACTGTATACATCACCAGGCTCTTAAAACATGGTTTTTCTTTCTGGAGCATCATTTGACCCTTCTGTAATAGTCCAGTGTGAAAAGATGGGTCTCAAAATCACACAGTCATATGGAAAGACTTCAAATACACAAAAAATGCTGTAAAACCAAAGAATGTGTGGGAGCTGGAATATTTTCCTGCACACAGTTTAACAGTTCAGGAGAAACAAGGGACTCGTGAACAACTATCACTGAACAAAAACACAACATGTAACTGTATATAAACATCTTTTCTGTGAAATGTCTTATTCAGGTCAATACTACATAAAATAACCCTGCTGAAAAAGATATGTTTTGAGCTGGGATGCTGGTTTAAGCTGATCTAGCATAAATCAGCACATGACCAGCTTAAAAACATACCTAACCAGCATATGCTGGGTTTTTTGCATTTTGTACGATCCCTCTTATTTGAATGTTTTGCCGATTCTGAAAGGGGGATGTAAACTTTTGACCTCAACTGTAAATGTTGACCCGTCAGTCTTCTACATTATTTGTCAGGTTGAGCACTGCTCTGGTGAGCTTCCATCAGTCGATCCTGACAAGCCTTCTGGCTCAGCTCATGAGTCCTCGTATGGCTGTGAGGAAACGCTCTATTATAGCTCTGGGTCACCTGGTGCCCAGCTGTAGCCCCGCTCTGTTCACGCAGCTCACAGAACACCTCATGGGCGAACTGTCCCGTGGGCCGCCCACCGCCAACATACGCACCTACATCCAGTGCCTGGCCACGGTCAGCAGACGAGGAGGACACAGGATCGGTGAGAGCTGACTCAATAGATCTGCTTGATCAGTTTTGAGGGTGTGTAGTGTTATTGTGTGTCCAGCAGAGGGTGCTGAACAGACTAGCTAGGATCAATTCAACAAACCTGAGAGTTTTAATATGACATGTAGTATTGCAATACATTTTGGATGTTCAAGTGGAGTCTTATGATCTGAAGGAGAACACCTGCAGAAGATTGTACCAATGGTGGTGAAGTTTTGTAACGTGGAGGATGATGAGCTACGCGAGTTCTGCTTTCAAGCTTTTGAAGCTTTTGTTAGCAGGTACAGCTATTCTTTCAATATTATCTAGTCTAAAACTAAAATGTACAGTTTTGCATTTTTGTAATTTATTATTTTCACTTAAATCATAGCATTTTCATTTTATTATGTTTGTTTAACTTACATTTTTTTATTTTATTATTTTGGTTTACATTATATAATTTTTTGACATTGTTGACTCTTTAAATGATATCATGTAATTATTTTGGAATAAATCATAACATTTGTGTCATTTTTTTTGTTGTTGGTTTACATTATATCATGTTTGGTCATTTTTGGACATTGGTTTTGTAATATTTTATAGTTATTGTGAAATAAATAGCACAATTTCCTTCATTTCATTATGTTGGTTTATGCTTTTCATATTCATAACAGTTTATTTTATATGCGTATATATTATGCTTTATCGATTTTGTTGCATTTTACTTATGTTATGTTGGTTTCTATTATTTTTTTACTATTATCTTATTTTTTTCTATTGTATTTTATTACTGTATGTTTATTCTTGTAAGTCAGAAATGTTTTTTTCCCAGATGTCCGAAGGAAATGTCCCCTCACATCCAAGCAATCATCAAGCTGTGTTTGAAGTACATCATCTACGACCCCAATTACAACTACGACGCTGATGATGATGACGAGGATGACAGTATGGACATTGAGGACAGAGATGATGAAGACCAGGGTGATTTTTATGACCATCATTATGCCACTTTGTATTCCTTTGAAAAGAATGACAAAGTATTACTAATGTTAAACACAAAATCAAGATGATCTAGCTCTGAGATGAGGCAGATGTGTTTCACTTGTAATCTATAGAGTCTGATGATGAATACAGTGACGACGATGACATGAGCTGGAAAGTGCGGCGTTCCTCTGTCAAATGTCTGGAGGCCATCATCAGCAGCCGCAGGGACCTGCTGCTGGAGCTCTATGGATCCGTGAGCCCGACCCTGGTGTCCCGCTTCAAAGAGCGTGAGGAGAATGTTAAAACTGACATTTTCTCCGCCTACGTGGCTTTGCTCAGACAGACCAGACACCCTCACGGTCCCACTTTGGACACGGGGGCTAAAGAGGAGCCTGCAATATCTCTCTTGAAGAAGCAGGTACTAATGTTTGCAGTAAGTCAACCCAACGTACTTATAGCATGTCTCCTAAAAACAGTTCTTACCTCCATTTACAGGTACCGACAATTGTAAAAGCCTTACACCGACAACTAAAGGAGAAAAGCATGAGATGCAGGCAAGGCTGCTTCAGTCTTTTGACAGAGATGGCCAATGTACTGCCTGGTCAACTAGGAGAACACATACCAGCCCTCATTCCAGGTCAAGAGAATTAGCATGAAACGCTATGCTAACACCCTGTCTCACTAAGAACAGCTAACATTTTATATTCATTTGAGCCTCTATCTCTCTTTAGGCATTATTTACTCCTTGACGGACAAGTCATCCTCTTCAAACATGAAGATCGACGCCCTTGCTTTCCTCAGTGTTCTCTTGAGTAGCCACGACCCAGAGATCCTCCACCCACACATTAGCACCATCCTAGCACCAGTGATCCAATGCGTGGAAGACCCATTCTATAAGATCACATCGGAGGCCCTCCAGGTCATCCAGCAGATAGTCAAACTCATGCGGCCGCTGGACAAGCCCGTCACTTTTGACGGCAAACCTTACTTCAAAAATGTGTTCGCTTGCACCTCAAAGAGGTTGAAGGCGGCTGACATAGACCAAGAGGTGAAGGAGCGGGCCATTTTCTGCATGGGCCACATCTTGAGTCATTTTGGCGACCAGCTTGGTGGTGACCTGCAGCCCACCTTGCAGATATTTCTGGAGAGGCTTAAAAATGAAATCACTAGGCTTGTTGCAGTGAAGATGCTGACTCTTGTTGCTTCCTCGCCTCTTAAAATCGACATAAGGCCCATTCTAACAGAGGCCATTCCCATGCTTGGATCCTTCTTGAGGAAAAACCAACGGGCTCTTAAGTTAAACACGATAACAGCCCTGAATGTGATGGTCACAAACTACAGCGACAGCTTCAAGCCGCCTTTGATTGAGTCCATACTGAGTGAGGTGCCTGCTTTGATTCAAGAGAGTGATATGCATATCTCGCAGGTAGCCATAACGTTGATCACCTGTATGGCTAAAGTTTACCCATCCTCTCTGAGCAAGATTGGGGGGACGATCTTACCTGAAGTGCTGAACTTAGTCCATTCTCCACTGCTACAAGGAGGTGCTCTTAATTCAATACTTGAGTTCTTCCAGGTACTTGTAGCGACGAAGGCCAACGATATGGGTTACAGTGACCTTTTGAAAGCCTTGAGGGGACCTTTCTACGATTTGAAGTCTACTGACTCAATATCCGTTCATAAACAGTCCTACTACTCCGTGGCCAAGTGTGTAGCTGCCTTGTCGACAGCCTGTCCCAAAGAGGTTTCTGGAGTGGTCACCAATCTTATCCAGGAGGTCAAGAACCCCAAATCATCCGAGTCGGTGAGGACTCTCTCATTGCTGTGCCTTGGAGAAATTGGACGTTTTATGAACTTCGAAGGGCAGAAGGACGTAAAGGGAGTCATAATGGAGGCCTTCGGTTCTTCTAATGAGGAAGTCAAGTCTGGTGCATCGTTTGCTTTGGGGAACATTTGCGTGGGAAACTTGGGGGAGTATCTGCCATTCATGCTAAAGGAGATCGGCAGCCAGCCGAAGAGACAGTACTTGCTCCTGCACTCCCTCAAAGAAATGATCAGCGCTCTGTCAGCCGACAGCCTCAAGCCTCACGTGGAGAACATCTGGGCTTTGCTTTTCAAGCACTGTGAATGCACAGAAGAGGGCACTCGCAATATTGTAGCCGAATGTTTGGGGAAACTCACATTGGTCAGTCCATCTGAACTGCTGCCAAGGCTACAGAAACAACTGTCCTCGGGTAGGGTCACCTTGAATTTACCCAGTAGATAATGGGCTAGTTTCAAACATATAGTCTTAAATTGTAGTAAAGTGATTGATATACATGACAAATCTAAACAAAAAACTATATTTATTGTTCTTCCAGGGTCTCCTCTTTCTCGCAGTACGGTTGTAACTGCAGTGAAGTTTACCATTGTAGACCACCCCATGCCCATAGACTCACTTCTCAAAGGATGCATCGGTAACTTGCATGTTTTTACTTGCGTATTGGCAAATGCATGATGGGTAATATCTTAAATCCTTAGACTAGTTTGTGATTCTGCTATCAGGTGAGTTCCTGAAAACACTCCAGGATCCTGACCTCAATGTTCGGCGGGTGGCTTTAGTCATGTTCAATTCAGCTGCCCACAACAAACCCTCCCTGATCCGTGGGCTCCTGCCATCACTTCTCCCACATCTATACAAGGAGACACAGATCAGAAAGGACCTTGTTAGAGAGGTACAGACTATGAATGTCAAAAGAACAAGCGATGTTGTGTAAAATACTGGAAACACAAAAATAATAGAGGAACTCAAGAAGCCTCTCAAGACTTATATTACAGTACTCTTAATCACATCTCAGGTAGAGATGGGCCCTTTCAAGCACACAGTAGATGATGGTTTGGACGTCCGCAAAGCGGCTTTTGAGTGTATGTACACCCTGCTGGACAGCTGCCTGGACTGTTTGGACATCTTTGAATTCCTGGACCACGTTGAAGAAGGCCTGAAAGATCACTATGACATCAAAGTAAGTTAGTCTATTCTGGCTACTTTCTTTGGTGTTTGAAAATAAACTCACTATTTCAGTAAGGTTACAATGGATTACAGTATACTTATACATGGGACTAATACATCTGGTATTTCAGATGCTGACCTTCATTATGCTGGCCAGGCTTTCTAAACTGTGTCCAGCAGCTGTGGTTCAAAGGCTGGACCGGTTAGTGGAGCCGCTGAAAGCTACTTGCACTACAAAGGTAAGGCTGAACACGTCACAAATATGGGTCGTCTTAATACTTCAGTAAACAATTGTCTCCTTTTATAACGTGAAGGTAAAAGCCGGTTCAGTGAAGCAAGAGTTTGAGAAACAGGAAGAGCTGAGGCGCTCTGCCATGCGAGCAGTCGCCGCCCTGCTGTCCATCAGTGAGGTGGAGAAGAGCTCCGCGATGGCAGACTTCGCCAGTCAGATCCGAAGCAACGCAGAGATGGCCACCATCTTCGAGAGCCTTCAAGGAGACCCCTTAACAGGGGCTGTAGAATCGATGGACACCAGTTAGGACTCGCAACTGCAACTTCTTATGGTTTGTGGCTGCAATAATCTGCAATGGACTACAGTGTTGTTGTGAAAATAAACACAGATACGCCAAAAACAGGGGTTTTCAACTTACAGTGCACATTCTTAAAGAGGTTGTGTGATGCGATCCCTTCTCTGTGGAGTGTTCTGAGCTGTTAGAGCAGAGATAAGATCCTGAAGATACAAAGACCAAAGTCTCAAAACCAAAGAGATATTCCTTAATAAAGTTATGTCCACCCCCTCGTTTAAACACTCCTCCACTTTTCTACGTCACAGAGTGAGTTCATTTTCAAACACCAAAGAAAGTAGCCAGAAAAGAATAGTCAGAAAGCACGTGAATTACCAACCGTGATCCCCACAAGGCCACAGGAGAGGATTTATGACTTAATGGGAAGCTTTTGCACACAGGAGCATCCACAAAACTATTTCATTACATAACAGCATCACAGTTTAGTAATCTGAAAGTAAAAACAAAACCGATTGGTTATTTGGTGATAAACAAGAGATATTTAACTAGGAATTTACAAAGACTGGAAGCAATTAATGGCATAAACCGCAAAACCACAGGAACTTGGGACTTCAATATATTTGATTAAAGAAAAAAATATAGCAGCATGATATTGGTTACTACCACCAGATTTGATGGGAGATTGATTTTAATGTCTACCCTAACACTGCTCAATCAGGGTTACTGGTATGACAGGTTAAAATAAGTTATGATATACTTCATAATTCAAAACTACATTTGATCATAATTACTCCAGTCTTCTGAGACACCATTCTTCAAATCCTTCTAATATACCCATTTATAATCATATTTGTTGTTTTTTGCTATATTTTATACACACACACACACTTTCAACATGGATGTTGAATAAATAAAAAAGGTAAAGACTTATTTTGAACAAACCTTGTTCATTAGTTACTAATTTCTCACTTAAATGACATCAAAAGTGGACTAAAAATACACAAACAGGTGCCATTATAACGGTCACTCAACCAAACAGGATTGTGAGGTATCATGGGAATGAAAAAATAAGACCCAGACTGATGCTGACTCAATGGTGTCTGTGCAGTCAGGAAGTGATGCGTGTGAAGGAATGGAGATGTTCAAAGAGAGCACTGAACAGAGCTCATAACCACACCATAAATAAGACACAAACAGCAGTAGTTAACACTTTTTCCACTTTATTGAAAAGACAAGATGATATCCAGATTATTCGTTCTCCTCGCTGCGGAGTCTGGCGTTGGGGTTCGTGACCTTAACGGCCAGCTGAGCGGCCCTCTCTACGATGAGCTTCCTGTTCTTTGAAGACACGTTGTGGGCGATCTCTGCACAATGGGTCCTACACAAGAAAGAACAACCTTAGGACGCTTATTTTAATAGTGATACTAGACAAGCCAGAGGTGGAGCAGGCACTAGTTCTCCGAATCCAACACCTGAGATGAGTGCGGTCACTTCAGCAGGTGTGACCAGAGAGAGAGACCGTCCAGGCCGCGGTAAAGTGCCAGTTACACACCACTGAGACCACATTAAAACATTCAGAGGCACACTTACTTGTTGCTCATCATGAGGACTTCAAGTTCCTTGACATTGTGGACCAGGAACTTCCTGAATCCAGAGGGCAGCATGTGTTTGGTCTTCTTGTTACTCCCATAACCGATGTTGGGCATCAACATCTGACCCTTGAAGCGTCTGCGCACTCGGTTGTCAATACCTCTGGGCTTCCTCCAGTTTTTCTGCAGACACAGCGTTCATATTAGATCACGGAGGGTAGTCACCTCCTGTAGCTGATCCTGAAGATCAACGACTTTACATTGTTCTGCTAATTATGAAAGATACCTCTGACAACGCGCTGCACTCATAAACACAAGATACTGCAGAAGTCACAATAAAACCATATCTTCATGAATCCTCAACCCAGACCTCATAATCCGCTCAGAACGGAACATGCATGGATAAATTCATCCTAAGAGCTATAGCATGCACTTTATCAACTAACCCGCTTCTGCAGCCATGTTACACTTCAATGCTTTTAAAAAAGACTTCACAGTTAAAGCCATTTAACCCGTTAATATACTAAGCTGCGTATTTCTGCCACTGTACAGCCTAGAGAGCATGACCGTGTTGATATTCCTACCCTGATCTTGACATAGCGGTCGGACTGATGTCTGATGAACTTCTTGGTCCTCTTCTTGACGATCTTAGGTTTGGTGAGGGGTCGGAGTTGAACCATGATGCCTACAGAGAGAGAGCATGCAGAGATTAGGTCATATATAAACAGTGTGCGCATAGACAAACACAATATACACTTTGAACGGAGTCTAGTAAGTCGACAGGCTAACACCACATCTACTCCGACATGTAGCCTCATCAGGCCGCGCTAAACTACTCGAATCTTCTCCTGTTCCGTCCTGAAGACCGACTGCATCACAGCATGCGAGGAAGACAACACTAAACAGCAGCAGAGAGCTAGAGCTTACACACTAAACACCAGATTCAGCTTGGTCTGGACCAGCTACAGAAGGCGTTACAGCGAGCAGAGTGCTGTGTGCTATATTCAGCGCTCAATGGCCGCCGTGTGCTAACACTGAGCGGAGTTGGACAGAATATCGTTGATTCCGTCGCTTTATCAGACACGATATCCGCGCGCTTTAACCCCGCGAGCCCTGATGAAGCGCCGCGGGCGGGAAAAACTTCATCTTAATCACAATCTTAAAGGATGAATTCAGATTTAATTCCGCTCACCGCTCGGCCTGCCTCTGCCGAAGACAGTCCCGAAGAAAAGAAGGAAGTGACGCAGCGACGACCTGGAAATAATGTCCGGCAGCGGAAGTCGCAGCTGCTCTGAAACGTGTCCCTCCACAAAATGTTTGAAACTGATTTTGTTTAATGATAAATATTTTGTACGTTGCGTATATTTAATATACAGGCTTAACTAATACAGCAAGAAAATAAATAAATAAATAAAATGTAAATAAATGCGTTTTTTTAGCAAGTGAAACATTTTATTTTATGTTCTTGTTTTTCTTGATGTAAAGACACATAACTTATGTCTCTGTGTTTAAAATGTGTGCCCTTCATATGTTACCTACTATAATAAGGCTGTATTTGCAGGTTTTTGTTAGTTTTTTAATTAATATTTTTATATTTTCAATATTACTTGACATCATAAAAAAACACACACATCTTCTCTTAAACTCTATCCTTTCTCTCCCTTTCTAGCCTGCACCTATCTAAACATTGCCTATTTTACGGTATAATGAGCACTTCCTAAGTTGTTGTTCGCCTCTTTAGGACTAATCGCTGCTGTTGTGTTGGATAAAAGCGTCTGCTAAATGAATAAATGTAAATGTAAATGTATTTTATTATTATATATATATATATTTTTTTTTTTACTAAATGCTCAAGCTCATTAAAGTCTGATTGGCTGTCAGTGTTTTTATATTATGGTCTATGAACATTAAAATGTAATATAGTTTTTATATTTAGGGTTATATTTATCATTCTTGGCGTGAATGATTGTTGTACTGCACATTTCAAAGCCAGAGCACACTCCACCCCACAGCTAACAGGGAACGTTCTCGTAACGTTCGCTGAAGGTTCTCTGAGAGGGCTTGCATAACGTTAGCAGAACGTTTCCTGCAATTAATAAATGTTTTAAAAATGTTAGCACCAAAGTATTATCTTTGTATTGTTAGTGAAACATTTTAAAAACGTTAGCATTAGAAACGTTACCATTGAGTTGTTAATATAACATTCTAAAAATGTTTTAAATAACGCTCTTAGAACGTTAATGTAACGAGAGACTAAAATGTTTTTAAAATAGTTTGAATAACGTTCTTATAACCAAACAAGAACGTTAATACAATGTGTAAAATAAACTGGACGTTTTGAATAACGTTCCTACAACGACGTCTTAAGAACCTAATGGGGACGGTCTTCTATATAAATGTTAGGTGGGACGCTGACATGCCATGATGCAGAACACTCAAACTCGACTCTTCAGGGCACAAAGCTGTACTGAAAGGGCGAGCTCTATCTGATATGATTGAATCATGCGATGTTAAATGATGTCATGCTCTCTGTCAGATATTTCTATCTGTTCTTCCCTGTCTGTATTTTATAGCACAGATATTGCTATGTCACTGGATATAGCACAGCGCCCCCTGTCGGAAGGCATCTCTAATCCTTTGAAGAATAAACTTTGCAGAACTCCTCATAATTATTGGCATCTGCTCCTGGTATGAGCGAGGAGAGCGCATCGGGAGAGAAAGAGACAGGAGGTTCGTGATTCTGCTGTTTGAACCACACCATTGCACAAGCCCTGTCACATGAGATTCGAGAACCCCTGCTGGGCAAGAGCCCAAAACACTTTACAACACGGATGAGTAATGCTTTACCGGACAAAGGATTTCGATGGAAACCATTAGAGTTTCTGTGATGTTTCTATCGTTGTTGTTTGAGGATGACCCTGTTGATTACATTTGTGAAAAAGTGACAAAAGCTAAATATCTGAAACATTTGCTGTTTGCTACAAGAGGGCATCATAAACCTCAAAGACCGTATTCTTCTCATATTCCTCTTTCTTCCTCTTTTGTATTCCTCAATCTAAATAAAGTTATCGTCACAGCTCTGGCCCTTCTGCAGCCGGGCGGAGGTATTAAAGGCAGCTTTATCTCGGCTCAGATTACACAACGCTTTTCCTCTGTCTTCCGTGACTCTCACTTCTCTCGAAACGAAAGTTCAGCTCTCTCTATCTCTCTCGAGAAGATGGACAGGACGCTTCTGCTGAGGTAGGTTTGACTAAATGAACTCGATAGCGAAGCGAAGCGCCCTAAAATCAGCCCGATCCTCGCTGAGAGTCGCCAGAGGTTTACCAGAAACCAGCAGCGAGCTTCTCCTGAACTCCACAAACCGCGGAAAGACGGAGAACTGCGCTTTCAGTCGCTTATAGACACTATACATCTGCCTGCCTTCTTTCTTTCTTTCTTTCTTTCTTAGGGCAGGGCTGTTTTGTTGGTTTAATAATAAGATAATAATAACAATATCAGTTGTTTTGTTTTGGTTATAGTGACCAGGATGAAGCTCCTGCTGGATCTTATGCAGGTAAACGCACACTGATTTCCAGCAGATGCACTTCTTTAACCTTCAGTTAGCGCGTATATGATTTGTCTGTAGAGTCCTTTATGAAGTGTGCTTCAATATAGTTGGTCTCATCGAAGCCACGGCTTCAGGCGATGTTCGAGAAACACGTTTCCTGTCTCCTTCTGCTGTATATTAGTTGAGTTATTGTATTACTCAGATCCCAGCGCAGCGGCGGGTGATGGGGCCACGGCTCCTCCTGCAGACCTGATGCCCGTGGTTCCTGGCTACGAGAGCCTGGGTCCTAATGGTGAGAAGAGCTTCAGGTCAAACTAAGAGTGTGCTGGTGACGAACGTGTCAGTGATGTCCTGTTATTGCGTCCGCAGTTATTCCACCGTCAGATTATGGACCAGCGCAGCCACGAGCCCCATCCAGAGCTCCAGAGAGACGCTTTGAGTAAGACCTCCAGCACCCAAACAATAAAACCATTCAAGATATCAGTGTAAACCACTTCAGTGCTAACATGCTTCACTTTTTACGCCCGCTGTATGCTTCCCGTGTTACTTCAGGACTACAATACTTCATCAAGTGGGAAATATTTGTCTCGTTTATTCGCTGGTGTTGTTTTGCCTAACTGGTTTTCTTGTCGTGAAAGAGGCAATCCTTGATTTGCTTATTCAGCTCCACCCTGTTTCTGAGTCTTTGAACACTGTAGACCCTTGCTTGGTCTGGTATCTGCAACACATTCATAGTGCAAGCCTTTATAAACACTAAAAGCTGATTAAAGGAAAAGAAACTGTTAGAGATCAGCCACTGAGGTAAACTAATCAATCACGCAAATAATACAAATAAAGAAATAAACGTTAGGATAAATAGTACACTTGCTGCATGCACATTAGTGTTATTTTAGCACCAGGGATAGTTTAGTTTATGGATTTATTGGTATGTTTTCTGTTTATGCCTTATTAATTTTGTTATATTTTTTGTCATTTTATTAGTTTTTTAAATATATTTAAGTTTTTATTAGGTTTTAGTTTCAGTTTTTGAAGTTTAGTTCTTCTGCTTAAACTAAATGAGAAATGAAATAAAAATCAGTTTCAAATGTTTTATAGTAGTTCATGCTTATTTTTTTAAAATGCTATTTAAACACTGAATGTAAGTGAATTCGTGCCGTGTTAATTCAGGGCTATTTCTGTAGTGTAGAGTTGTTGTAGTGAAGAGTCGTTAGCTGACGTTCACACATGATGTCCACAGCATTCCTGCCATCAGTGAAGAACTGGCTCACGAGGCCTTCCTACAGTACGCCAACAGTGAATGCTGCTACAGCTCCAAACCAGCCAAAGAGATGGTGTTCACAGACCTGCAGTCCCTCAACACGTACCGGGTGAGCAGCGTCATTCACACACATCACACACACAGCCATGCTTACCTTCATCCTGCATACCTGCTTCTGCTAACAGTACCGGCTGGAGACCTTCACAGAGTCCAGAACAACAGAGTGGGACAGTGAACCATACAATGGTGAGGGAACTCGTTCTAAACCACACGTTTGTATATAAATATGACCTGCATGTGTAGGAGTGTGCGTCCCTTCGCCCCTCAGGTCAGGTGGTGGATGGTGGTGGAGCGGCTCCCGCACCCTGGAGCATCCCGGTGCCCATCCCTTCTCTCTTCCAAGACTGCCAGAAAGCCGTCCGTGTTCCTTACACATCCACCATCAAAGTAACACATCCTTCAGTCTGCCATCCATCGAGTTCACTGACTTTCATCTTGACTGACTTTGTTGTTGTTGAATTGAAATGACAGGGTTGTCACGCATGCCTGAATCTGGGAAGATCTGCTTGCAGGAAGTGTGTGAATTCAGGCAGGGTGGGTGTTCATTTCAATACTTCCTGCTGTATTTTCTGTCTGCTGTTTCTTTATACTGCTTGTGTTGTTGCAGGTCCGATGTTCATCCTGCGGTGGAACGGGGAGAAATGAGTCCGATCGCTGCAGATCGTGTCAGGGCTCTGGCATGACTAGGTATGAGCTAATCATTAATCGCTTCAAAATGTTTTTAATATAGAAAATTCAATTTACGTTTTTAGTTTAAGAAACGGTTCATTTATTTTTAGAATTGTTTTCTCTTTTTTAAAGGGGTCATGTGATGCGATGTCATGTGTTCTGAGCTGTTAGAGATAAGATCCTGAAGATACAAAGACTAAAGTCTCAAAACCAAAGAGATATGATTTATTTAACAGCTCCTTTGAACACGCCTCCACTTTTCTCCGTCACAGAGTGGGTTTATTTCCAGATGTTTCCAGAAAGAAAGGAGGCGGAGCTATTATTCTGTCTGTAGTGTTGCTGCGGGCGCCATGTTCTGGAGACGCTGTGTGTCGCTGGACACGACTAGAAATCAGTGTTAAGTTGTGTTTCCAGCACAGTGCACTGGATAGCTGGCCAATCAGAGCACACCTCGCTGTTTTAGAACAGATCGACCCGTTTCAGGAGGCGGGGCTTAGAGGAGAAACAATAATGTGTTTTTTGCACCTTAAACCACATAAACACATTAGATTACACCAAATACACAAAAAGGCTGTTTTTAGCATCATCATACGCCCCTTTAATAGCTTCTTCCCAGAACACCCTGGCTTCTTTGATGGGAGTTGTCAGGGTTTTTAAATGATCTGTGTTCCAGGTGTCATAACTGCGGAGGATCTGGTTCAATCACCTGCAACACTTGCAAAGGTCAAGGAAAGCTCCTGTGCTTCATCAAGCTGAAAATCACATGGTGAGAGGAGCATGGCTAACACAGCCTTCACACTTCCACTGTGCGCTAACAAGCTCATGTACCGTTTCCCTCATCTGTCTTAGGAAGAACAACGTTAATGTGTTCGTGATTGACAAGGGCTCTGGCTTCCCCATGGAGCTTCTGGGTCAGATCAGTGGAGAGACACTTCTTACTGATATGGCTCCAATGGTGAGCAAAAACATGCTGTTTAAGAACAAGAGCATACTGAATACTGTAAAGTACAAAATTTGTAGTCATTGCTACTTTTTATCTCGATACAAACTCACCGATCTTATTTTTATTCAGAATTATGAGATAAACTTGTGGTTGCGAGATAAAATGTGAGCTATAAAGTCTGAATTTGTTAAAGCGTGGCCAGCTGTGAAACACTGGATATAAAGATGTGCATTAACGCATTAAAGACGTTTGAGTGGGATGAAGTCAGATTAGAGCACATGCACAGGAACACATTTCCACAATGTTTGCGCTTTGAGACGGGGTCGCGTTCTCACAGCAGCTATACGTTCTGAAATAGATGAGCAAGGTCTGGCGTCTAGCTATTTCTGTCTGACACAAGCCTTCAAGAGCCTTTACTGTATTTATTGTGTTAGGTCACGCACACGTTTGCCTACATCATACATGACAATATTATATTCAGTGCCTTCTCCTGTATTCTGATTGATATTTAGTGTCAGAGTTTACCAGGAAGTGACGCTTGCGCTGTCTTTGACTCGTATATGCTTTATTCACAAAAGTTTTTGCACATGCGTTTAATTGGTATCTTTGAATGGAAACATAGCTAGTGTTCGTCTACAAAGTCACACGTGTCAAAAAAGAGTATTGGTGAAGCATCGTTAGCTCAGACCAATCGACGAGGCGTGACCAGTGAGGGTACAGTAGTTACTGTAGTCCGGTGTGATGATGAGCCCAATACGAATCCAACATAACCCTGAGGGTTTCTCTGCAGGTGTATCCAGTGGTCAGTTTTCCGGACCGCTCTGTGAACGCTGCGTCTGAAAGCGCGGTGAGGCAGCATCAGGCTCAGTTCTCCACCACCTGCCGTATCCTGCAGCAGGTACTTCATCTGATACGAACCTGCGCCTGTCTCTTTAGACCAGCTCTCGTCCTCCCACTCTTCCGGGAATCAATCGGACGAGCGCTTCCTGTGGGCTCGGCCCCAAGGACTCCTGGAAGAGAACAGATCCGAGCTTGTGACTGACCGGAGGCAGCCTGAGCACCACCACACAGACCCACACAGAGCAGACTCACATAAAACTCACAACACGTTCTTGAGAAACCCTGAGAAGTAGTTCTTATAAAGTATTAATATGTGTGTTATCTGTGTTTCCCAGAGGCAGACCATCGAGCTCATCCCCATCACGCGAGTGCATTACGCCTGGAAGGAGAAAACACACATTTATTTTGTGTATGGGACCGAACACAGAGTCTACTCCAAAGATTATCCCGCCAAATGCTGCTGCTGCTCCATCCTTTAAACGCACCATCCTTCATGAGAGCTACATCTGAGTCTTTGTGTTATTGAGAAAATTATTTACTCATATTATCGCCAGAGACTGGGAGGCAATCAGAAAAAGGGATAAAAACATTTGGGATGTGTATATTTCTCACAATGCTGCAAAAAATAAAAGCTCTCCAGTTCCCCATGTAAGCTTCGTATTGCCAGAAATAGATGCAATTATAAAACGCTGAAGTGGTGGGATATAAAGTCACAAAAACAGTAAAACATTGGTACTGTTGACTTTCACATTTTTGATTCTGATTTTTCTCCACTGATTTTGGGTTAAATATTAGAATATGTTACATTATATTGTTTCTGTCTCTTTTCTACACAGCGTATTAAGAGCACTTATTATGATGTTGTTACACGCAGTTTATTATACATTAAACACATTTTTATTCGTTTTCTTTTTACAATAATGTGTATATTGTCACACTATGCTAGTCCTATACTGTCCTAAAACAATAAACCGCCTAGAAAAGTTTTCTAAGAGTCTTTCGTGCTTTTCTTCTTCTTCGTTATGTTTGATTATTAATTAAGAAGAGCAAATGAAGACTGCTATATGTGCAGCTGAGTAAACAGTGTGTCAGGTTTGGCAATCTGTATGTCTCGGTGTACTGTGTCTTTAAGGCTTGTGTGAGTCTGTGAAGGATGTATGGGTGGGTGTTTCTTCATCACTGTCCCGAAGCTGAGGAAGGCTCTCAGTAAACACAGATGAGAAGCTCTGCTGGAACCAGGATCGTCTGAACACATTCTGTGCTGTTATGGATGACAAAGACGAAGATACAGGTGAAGGTAAATGACAAAGCCATTCTTGAAGACACGCCTCGTTCATTGTATCTTTACAACATAACAATCCAAATATCCTGCTACACAAGCGATCATGTTACAATGTTAAAGTAGTAGAGTTTACTTTAAATGCGTTGTTTCCGGTAAAGTTCGTGTTCTTGCATCACATCTCAGAAGAAACTTCTGCAAAGACCTTCGGCAGCTCCTCAAATCAAGCGGTGTAGACTGAGCACAGAGCACAGCTTCCACAAACACTGCTAAATACGAAGGTGTAACCAGTAACAGTATTCAAAATGAATAATTACAAAATACATGTATTTACAATTAAACATACTTTTCTACTTGCAAATGAGCTTAATTTAAGAGGGAACTATATGCACTCAAAATGGCAAAAATGTTAAGCAACTCTTATTAAGACCTCATTATAGTTATTTCACATTTCAAAGACTGACTGTATAACCCTTGTGAAGAGCATACGCTAGCGTATTGTAATATTTATAGCGTCGGGAGTAACGCACTGTGAGTAACACACGTTACGCAAACGGAACTAATGCGTTACATTTACAGTAAATGATATGAGTTATTATTCCAAGGGATGAAAGAAAGCACAGGCCAGATGTGACAACACAATGCCAAAGTAACATAACGCATTACTTTCCATTAAAAGGAACCAAGCAATGCTAATGGTTACTTTTTTAGGAAGTAAAACAGCGCTTTTAAACTTTCCTTTTATTATTGAAATAATATATTTAAGTGTAATGTTTCTGTATATGCAATCGCACACTAGTTAGTGTCAACTGAATATCTATTAGTTTGCTTTTATGACCAAAGTATGTACAGTTTTACATGAAAGTGAATAATTAGACTTTTACTGCTTTTGAGATATGGGAAGGTTTAATGCTGAATACTAAGCACCTATCGTGAAAAAATTACTTTTTTGTCATTTCGATTAAATCTGAAAAGCCATGTATTTAAAAACAAATTTGCAATGGAGTTAGATTTTAAATGCATATTACCAAGTACTATACATGTGCTTTAGTGTCAACACATCAAAATAAGAGCCCCCTACAAATCAATATTAAAATATATTTTAAAATGTACTTCTCAAAGTAAAGCTTTGATATTATTTAAACGTTAATTATGACTGTTTCTCTTTAAGTGTGTGTCTATATATATATATATATATATATATATATATATATATTCTTTTAAGATTTCAAGAACACCACAGATCTGCACTGCACACAGTTCTGTCATCATTTACTCCAAACCTGTTTTAGTTTCAGTCATCTGTTGAACTCAAAGGAAGATACTTTGAAGAATGTTTGCTGCTGAACAGTTGACGGTAGCCATTGACTTCCATACAAAAAATACCATGGAAGCTAATAGCTATCAGTCATTGTGTTCCCAACATTCTTCAAGAGATCTTCTTTTGTGAAGCTCGTAGAGGTCTGGAACACCACGGCAGTGAGGAAATCATTAGTGGACCCCTCTTACTCCTGAATGTTAAGCTTTTTTAAATAGCAGCTGTTTTAGCAGTAATAGCATTAACACTTTCCCCTGTCGTGCAAATGCATTCTGAGGAGAGAAGTGTTATCTCAACAGTGAACGTGTCCTGTGTGCTAAATCTATCGGAGCTTCACAAAGCAGCGGTCTGCTTTAAATCCATCCAGACCCGAGCTATTGTTCACATCTATTAGTTTATCAGCGTGTTTTATATGTGCAGCACTATTATTAGGCACCAGACTTTGTTAGAAAGACTCGTTCTCAGGGTGTTTTTCCTTTAACAAGTGCACAAGTCGTGTGCCAGCTGGGACAGAGCCATCGAGTGCTGCAGTAATGACACATGTTCAGTCCGATTCACTCAGCAAGATCTCTCCATTGGCTTTTGGATCAGCATGACTATTATTCACAACTTTAATGGATTTAGAGGCTTAAATATAAAAAGCTACGTGTAGGCCATCTAGGAACTACAGCACGGTTAGCACAAAGGGCATGTTTTTCAAAGCTATAAAATGATGATGAATGTCCATCGCTAAATTAGTGTTTGAATCGTATCAGAGACGACCTGCTCCTCCCATCATTCACCGCTGTGGTGTATTTTGAGGGCATTGTTTCTGTGGCATACAGGCCTGATTTTGGCCATTCTTCACACTAAATCTGAAGCGCGATCTCTGTCGAAGGAAACCCAGCAGAGCTGATATTTATATCCACTTGTTAGTGGCATTGTTCAGCAAGGTGACGAGATGTTTGTGTGAAGTATATATAACTTCAGACCAGCGCTTAATGACTTAATGAACAACTGACAACTACTGGCTGCTAAGAAAAGGGTTTGGATCCGGTTGCCTAGCGATGAAACGTGTCTTAAAGTGGTAGTTCACCCCAAAATATATGTTTGTTTTTTATTTACCCACGCTTGAAAAGTTGAGTTTGTGTCTTCACTAGAACAGATTTGAAGAAATACGTTTAGCCTATATCAGCTGCTCAGCAACGGATGCCCTGCAGTGAATGGGTGCCGTCAGAATGAGAGGTCAGCTTCAGGAATCAGTCCTCCGGAAATGTGCTGAACACACTCCAGTATTTGTGTTCAACTGTTCTGGAGCAGTG
>JAUYWG010000060.1:10694392-10706582 GCA_034779775.1 Enteromius afrohamiltoni | reverse complement strand
GCAGATGAGTTCCAGGTGCCGTTAGTTTGTTGCCAGGGCGACGCTGATCGGCGGCCGTCACAATATATATATATATATATACACACAAACAAATTAATTTTAACAAAATCCGATCTACTGAACTTAACATGACCATTATCTGTAAAAACTTGTATCTCTTGTATATATTTGGTCATATATATCAGAATAAGACTTGCTGATATGCTGATAGTCAAAAGTAAATATGCAACGCTACAGAGTCTAGTAGCAACGCATGATACGCTACAAATCTCCAAAGAGTCATTAATAATGACTGAAACCCAATCCCACTTATTCTATAAAAACATGGCCACAGAAAGGACCTTTCTAATACAACATAATTCAGATCCCAGCTGGATTCATGTCTGCTAAATATAAAGAATATAATGAAGACATAAAGAATACCAAAAGTCCTCTAAAGAAAAAATGCCTATGTGAGTATCTGCCAGACCATCAGCACCTTACACAGCGCACTCATAGTTGTTATCGGGCCAGGAATGATGTTTTCTTTTGCTTTCTCTGGGAGATTAATAGGTTTGAGTCAACAAACGCAGCTAATAAGAGTCCCTGATCTCCCTTCGAGCACCTGTGCTCCAGCCAACACAGTAAATCCAGTCATCAGAACCCGGAGGGTATAACAGCACCGCCGTAAACCTGAGACCACTGCACTTAAACAACAGCTCACCCTAAAACACCAACATTTAAGAGTTTACTGACCCTCAGACTGGTTTGTTTCTTCATCAGATTTGGAGAAATACAGCATTGCATTACTCGAGTCCATAATGCATAATATATCTTTCTCTGGTGAAAAAGTAATCTCGGTTGAATCAGGAACGATATATGCACAGATTCAGCACTGTTTACAAGCCATCTCTTCACCTCTCCGGATGTTAACTGATGGACTGGAGTGTTGTGGATTATTGTGATGTGTTTATAAGCTGTTTTGACTCTCATCCTGACGGCACCCATTCACATCCATTGGTGAGCAAGTAATGCAATGCTACATTTCTCCAAATCAGATATGGAAACAAGCTCATCTACATCTTGGATGACCTGAGGGCAAGTTAAATGTTCAACAAATGATCACTTTTGTGTGAACTATTCATTTTCAAGCTACCGGACGTCTGATAAACACATGTGACTCTCACTTTGAAATGCAGCGGTAATAAATTTGTCGATAAATCTTCGCACCGAAGGGAGCATTTGGTTTCCGTCACTCGAGGAACTTGAATAGCGTTATTATGTCTGAGCATCAGCGTAATGAGCTTAGATTTTGAGGTGATGAATGGAGAAATAGAGAAAGCCTATCTTCATTTTGCATATGTTTGAGCTCGAGCCCATGTTTTCGTGTCAAAAGCGTCCCCAGGGGTCCCCTCGCGAGTCTAAGTGGCGCAACATACAATGCCCTCATCATGGGAAAATGCTTCCCCTGAGCGCCAACACAAAAACTGCTGCTCTCTCAATGAGCTCGCCAATTGTTGGACTTTCTATGCTGTGAAACGAACGAAGGTTGCAAGCAGACTATTGAAATCCATTCCAGTGGATTGAAGTCTTAGCGGTTAGAATGTACAGGAGAAAGCCGCTCGAGTGTTTCTGGTTTGCACATGCGATCTGTTTACGCAGGGTGACCTCTTAAAGACAGGACAGAAAGATCAGGGCAGCTGATTAGCCATGGGAACTTTTCTGGAAACAATGCTCGGGTTTCCTCCTGGTTCTCGCGCAGTCACGAGCTCAGCACGCCACTCACACGCTCTGAAGGCTTCAGGTTTCTGGTGTTGTGCCTGCAGGGTTAAGCGCTGTAAAGTAGATTGGGACACGCTAGCGTGCTGAAGTCTGGTAGCTAAGGCCTGAGGATGTGACATATTCTGGTTTTTATTTAGAAGAGATGACTTGGACGGGGTTAATGTCACTGTGAAGGAATGCCATCTGGAGCTCGCGCTTCCACCAGGAGCGGTTTGATGTGGGAACGGGTCTGCTATCTCCATCTAACTTTTGCTATTTGGGAGTCTTTTTGACAAAGCTGACTAAAATCTCAAAGTGATACCTTGGATTTCAACGTGGAAACATTATTTAATGATTATGCAATGTTTAAATGTGTTTAGATAATATAATAATTCTATAAATATATATATACATACACACACACATATAGCTATTTAATATTTATATTATTATTTAAAATATTATATTATATTATATTATTCAACATTCATTAGCATTAGAAACTAAATATAATGGTAAATAATGGTATGTGAATGGTATAATGCACAAAATGTGTCCTAAAAATAATTAATCAATTTAATTCTGACTAAAATATGCTATTATTGTCCAACACAATATAGTCCAGTTAAATTATTATATATAAATTATTTGTAAAACTTAAAACTTTTTTTAAAAAAATATAAAATAATTTATATATATATATTTATTCCCCGCCTCTCTGGAGTGCTTGATTCTGATTGGTCAGTCGAGACATTTGCAGGTTCGTTCTTTTCAAATAATAACCGCTCCACAGTAATAACGTGTAGCCGGGACTACTTATTTGTTTAAAATCTCTCCGCGCCAACAAAGATTAGCGTTTGGCGCCATCAAGTGGTGACAAACACTGGACAAACACAATTAACAATGGAAAATAAAATACGTCTGCTGTTATATATTCATATGTAGATGTTATAAATTGTCTCACTAATGTTTGAATGTTAGTCACGTGGTACTATATCATTTCGCAGAAGGATGAAAATGTTCATTTAATTTAAATAGTTTCAAATTCATATTTATGTCAATTTTTTTTCTTTATGTGGCAAGTAGCCGTGTAATAAGCGGGATAATGTTCAGGCAGCCGGTAGTTATCGCGAAATAAGCCCCTTCAGCGTGATACGCGTCGCGTCGGGTCCTGATCTTACATATACATTTTAATAAATGGTTTTTTTTTTCATATTTATATATGTATTTGTATATATATTATATTATTGTTATTTAATATTGATTAGAATCAGAAACAGAAACAAAAGAATATGTGAATGGCATATTGACTGTAATGTATCTTATAATCGTTAATGTTTCGAATGTTCAATTATCGTTCAGTATAGTATAGTCTCTGATATTTCATTTAAAGGTATATGCTCATGTATGTTTGTTGTTTCTCCAGAGCTACGAAGGTGATGTGACATAGAGGACATCCTGTAACCGTCAGACTACAGGAAGCTGGAGATGAGGATTGTGGGATTGTGGAGGACTGGGCCAGGATTGGTGTTTCTGCTGCTGGCCCTGATACAGCCCAGTAATGCAGGAAACCAGGATATACCTCGACTGCAGCTCTCTCACACCGGTCAGAGCTCACTCTTACATACATACTTCATCTCTCTGAGTGTCTTTCCTGTGCTAGTCTGCAGATCTTCAGTTAAAGAAGCTGCTTTGGCTCATTTCCGTTTAGCCGTGAGGACATCAGCAGGGTCAAGCTGTTTTAACAGAGGAAGAGTGCCATTAACCTCTGCTTCCTGGAAATCTACAACGATAATTAGTCTTTATTCTGACTGTCTTCTTTTATTTATTGTTATTAAAATGTAATGTAATAATTGAACATAATATTGCACTTAAATAGACATAGATGTGGAAATACATGTATAACGTTATCTAATAGTTTTGTAATATGAAAACAATGTGATAAAAACTCTTTAAACACTTTAAATAATTTAATAATGATGATTAAATATTAAATAATTCTCCTACATACTGTAGTCCATTATTAGTGCTTTGTAGAAACAGAATAAAAAAAATTTATTAAAATGATCAATCTAAATCTAATTGATAAACCTCCATATTTGTACGTTGTCTATAATAATATAAGTGAAGTAGTTATATAGTGCTGTCAAACAATGACTCACGATTAATCGCAACCAAATTAAAAGTTGTTGTTTTTTTACATGTAGTTATATTTATTATGTATGTGACCACACATGCATTTATATATTTAGGAAAAAATGTGTTATGTTTATATATTAAAAATAGTATATAAAAAAACTTAATTTTGTATGCAATTAATCGTTTGATATCAAACTAAAAAGGTAACAACAGCATAATGATATTAATATAATTTCAAAAATGAAATGGCTTTACTCAACAAAACCCAATCTACGCCAAAGAGAACTAATATATTCCAATAACGTAACTCTTCCAACACTGCATCATGGATGAGAGCTCGGGGCCACATTAGCGATGCTGTCCGTCACCCGGCAACACATCAGCGACGCCACACAGTCTCATCCCGTTATCAGCACATCACAGCCGCCCCTGTATCTGACCCCTCAGAACCTCCCGGAACCTGCGCTTCCTCTCAGGAAGGTTCTGTATACGGTGGAGCGCTGTACCTATAGTGTAAATGTGCTTCCCATTATCTTCAGGGCTGTTAATAGAATGTGTACATTATCTCGGGGGCGCCATGTATTTACGAGGGCAGGGCGGCAGGCTTGGCAGCGACACGCAAAAGCCAGACGTTATTCGTTAATGGAGATTAGACACTTGTTTTGCTTGCAGGTATCTTGATGTCTAACTTGAAAGCCAAGCTAAAGAAGACAGGAAATGAGAGCAAGTAAACAAAGAAGTCTTGAAATAGCTGAATGTGATGGTTTTATTAAGACGTAAGAAGCTTTTCAGGGACATGACAGTTCAGGTTTGCCTCTTAGACTTTTGTTTGGAGGGTTGTAGTTGATGCAGTACTGTTTATATCTGTAGAAATAATCAAATGAATGAATGAGTTAAATATGTCCTTGAACTTGTGATATCTGTGCAACTACACTGACAACTAAATATGGAGAAGCTATTGCATCCTAGTATGAAAATGCCTAATTATGTCAAGCGTGATGGCTAATTTGAATCAGTCATATGAACCATTCAAATGAAGATACGTAGATGGATTAGATTAGCAAGCTTTGTGTGCAGTACAGTGTGATGCTAGCATTTTGTCACGCTACAGTGCTAACCGGTTGAAATGTAGCTTGTTACTGGAAAATGAGCAAAAAACTAAACAACCCTAACACCTGCATATATTTTACATGACTGAAAAAACATATTCTTAGTTGATTTTCTTCTGAAGGAAGTCAATGCTTATCACTCTTTACACAACACGTCTCATTATATTTAAAAACAAAAGAACTTTCCCAGCATCTGATACATGGTGTCCCCCAAGGCTATATCTTAGGTATGAAGGAATAGTTGACATCATTTCCTCATCCACACGTCTAATATAGCTATGATAATGTTCTGATGCCAGATCTGCTCTCCTCTCTCTCTTTTATTGGAAAGCAGCTATCGTTCTTCAACTACTGACTGTGTTCATTATTTTTGAATTGAGTCAACTTCCTCACTTAAACTGCTTATTTAACCTCAAAAGATGACGTTCTGTTGGCAGACGCACAGACAAGTGATTTTCCAGTGTCCTCTGACTTTCCCACTGCTGTTTACAGGTTAAACTCTCGCAGATCAGGGATTTTTTTCTGACAAATGCATGGATTAAAACCAAAAGAAACATTCCAGGGTTTTGAGACTGGATAAATGTCTCAGTTTCTCCACGACAGGAAGGATTTTTTGCATCACACCCATCGGTCTCGTTTTGACAGCCGCACCACGTATTGTGTGTACTTAGAAAGATTTAACACGAATATCTCACCGGAAAACAATGAAAATTCACACACATAAGCTTTGCAAACTTGGGACTCTTGAGTCATGATGAGATTATACGTAAGACCTTTTGACTTGCTCACAGTGGCATACTCAAAGAGAACCACTAAATTAAGCTGGGTTATTTCTCCAGTAGTCCTCAGAGGCCAGATCCTAGCAGGACAGTAAAACACTTTTATTACAGTCGATGTCACTGCAAAAATACAGCCCTTTGGCACCAGGAATGTGACCCGTGTCTGTAGTTCCCTGATAGCTGACACAATGCTGCGTCACAGCGATGACCCCTGACTGTGTAACCCCTTTATATCCATGGCAACAAGGTGCAGGAGATAAGCAGAGCAGATGACTCCGGGTCCCTGGCTCTGGCACGAGCTAATGAAGCCATCAGGGCGTTAACACTGAACAGAGCCAGGAAGAAGAATGGTGCTAATTAGAGGAAGGAAAGATGAAGACAGCCGTAATCACTTTCACTGAGGCTGATGGGGCTGTCTACATTTCTCAAAATAGACATTTAGAGAGAGTATTAGCTGTTAGGTTTGGTTTAATAGCACATATATCTTATGGAAAAAAGAGGACACTTGAGCATACTTACCAAGAAAATGATACACCTACACAGCAAGTAACTCAGTCTTTATAATGTGGTTAATGTTTACAGAAATGTAAACTAAAATGTCCTTTTTTTAATACACTTTCCATTTAAACTTGTATGTCATTTATTTCATGTACTTTTTTCTCAAAGATAATTTCGTTTGTGACCGCCAGAGCAAGAGTGCAAACAAATATGAATGCTAAGTACGTCCAGTCAGTCAGACTGCGTGCCTGAAATGCTCTGACCAAGCGGCTGCCTCTGTGTTTCTTGAAGAGTATGATTATGGGCTAACACAAACCTTATCTTCCTTTCTGCTTTCTTTCTAACCTTCAGTAATATATTTATTATTCATTCATGTCTACTCTTTGATTTTAGTTGTGTCTTGTTAAAGTGTCCTGACCTCATTCTTTAAAATGCAAGACAAAACGTCCACCCAAAGCCTAAACATCATGGCTTTTTATAATCATACTTTCAGAACAAATCACAGCAACCTTGTGATAATTGGTGATAAATGCAAAAGCCATTCACTCCTGTCTTTAGCAAGTCTTTCAGGATTATGATATATAATGATAGTCTGTCTTGAGGGCTTTAGATTGGGTCAGGTCATTGACAGTATTTGTTGCCCCACTTCACTTATATATATCTCTCAAAAACTGCACTTAAGTAGCGCATACGTCCTTGTGCGTGTCCGTGTGTGTTAGTGAGCACATGTTTAACACTTTAAGTAAAAGGCTGAAGCAATTACATATATACCCAGTGGCTCCTAAGAGAGATGACGTCGTTCCAGAGAGTAATGAAGAAAACAACTCTTGGGCCAAAGGGTGCTGCGGCGGAGGCCTCTCATCAGTGCAGTACGTCTGTAGAGGCACACTTTCCCCCTAGAGAGAGGCATTTAGTCCACACTCCTTCTAAATAGGCAGTGAACTCAAAAACACGTAGGTCACAACCGCACAAACCTCCAGTGGGATGCGCTGGTCAACAGAAGACCATTATTCTCAGTTTATGTTTCCTTCAGGGCTCTTGTTGAACATGTTGAACGGGAAGTCAATGTTTATTACTATTTGGACAACAAACTGCATTTCATTAGAAAACAAAGAAAAATCAGTTGTTATTGCTCACCCTTATGTTGTTTCAACCAACTTTATAAGCATGTGATAAATGGTGTCCCCCAAGGCTTTATCTTAGGTCCTATTGCATTACAGTATTAAAGGAATAGTTCACCCTAAATTACAAATAAAAAATGGTGACATAATTTCCTCATCCTCATGTCATTCTTAACCTGTATCTTCCCATCTGTGGAACACAACACTTTATTATTATTTTTTTTTAACTCTATTCATCTATTTTTCACCCAGGAAAAGAACAAGACTACACATGAACAACAAAATATCTTTTGGTGTGTTTCTCACAAAAAATCATTTGACTTCAGCAGACACAGTGATTCTTGATCTATAAATGGTCTTGAGATTTTATGTAATATTATTTTTTATCTAATGTTATTTCTCAGTGTTAGCTGACTGTGACTGACACAAAGTTTGCAAAAGTTCACTGATCTGGAGTTTGGCACCAGCAACACGTTTTAGGAAATACAACAAACTCCTAATCTTTGCTGCAAAGTCCCACAAAGCCTACAAAAACAAATGCAAGGACACATATGAGAAATTAAGGGAGAGTCTAAACTCGACTAGGAAGATGAATTACCAGCAATGGGACATTTCACAGACCAAGCTTACATAGTGTTTCGTAAGACATGAGGATGTCCTCAAATCCAGTGAGGAATATGTGTATGGACAGACGGGCAGGGTTTAAGACAGGGACATGTCGTAAGTTGTAGCTGTGTTGTAAGTCACATTGTTTACATCTGAAGGGAATTTAATTCTAGCTGAGTTAGTAAAACCGTACAGGGGGTCTGTATTTATAGGCAGTTAATGGCTTAAAACATTAGACACATAAACCATATACTGTTGTGTTTACAGTCAGACATGATAGAGACAAAGGTTTTAAAAGCCATTAGAATGACCTAATATACAGAAAGGGACAAACAATTGCAGATAATACGGCCAAATATACACTTCTTTAAAATCCTAAACCATGAACTATTCAACAAGGGTTTATAAATCCATTCATATAAACGCATCCATTATTTGCCATTAAATGAGAAGCAGAAGTTGATAAATGACGCCTTTGGTTTCCCATTCACTCTGTTACTCTGCTTCTGCTCATGTTGGTGACCCAGAACACAACTTACAACCAGGGCTTATGGGTAATTTGAATGACTAGCTGCCGCTGACCCAAAGGAAAAAGAAGTCAATTGAAACGCGGTCCATCTATGTCTTCCATCACCGCAAAAAGCCTTTCTAGACAGTTTGAAAAAAAGATAGATGAGAGAAGACAGGGAAACTGATGAATGTGGGAGATAAATGAGGAGGTATATTGATGTTAACACCTCTCCCACTCTCAAAGCCAGTCTCCTCTGGTGTCAGGTTCATGAATCGCACCAAATGCAGTTGTATATTGTTCCATGACTGATGAGGTTTCTCATATTTAGAGAGGAAACATTGCTCTTCAGTTAGTTTTGAGTGAAGAATGTTTTTTATTGAAGGCTCTAAAGTCAAAATAAAAGCCACAGAAACAGTTTTGAAATTAATTCAAGTCTATTTTTACTCAAAGTATATTACGAGTTCACGCAAGCCTTTTAATTTATAACCTGCTTAAATGACATTTCTCTTCAAAGGTAGTGTGGTTTGCTTTGGGAACAGATCAACAGTGCATATTAGAGGCCTGCTGCCAATTTTCTCCAGACCTGTTTATACAGGAGAAAAGAATAATGACAAGAAGAACATTCGCACCTTGAACATTCCTCGAGATCATCCTGAACAAACAGCTTGGTAAATGAGACTTCAGTGCATCCAGGCAGTGATAAACAAGAGGATGTAGACACCTGACACAAAGACCAAACAAACACGGCTGTCATTCTCACAGTGTACTTTCAATTTCCCATTGACTCACGTTACTAAAATCATAATTGAGATATTATTTGGCACATTTCAGGTTTCTAAAGAGGACTGTCCTAAGAGTCAAAATAGTCAGAAGAGATATTTTTACAGCTCTTGGGGAACTCTGAATGTTTTATTAGTTGTCATTAAGCACTCGCCCGCAGCCTTTGCTTCGCCAACTCTGTTTTATTGCACGTCCAAATCCAAAACAGATTTTTTTAATCCAGTTTTGTTCTTGTTCGGACGCTGTTTTAGTGTTGAGCTGCAGTCACCACAAGATAAATGCTTGGATTACGCTAAAGACTTGAGAAAACTGATAATCTAATACCCAGCGATTTTAATGGTGTTACAGTTGTATGGGTTGTTTACAATAGTGCTTGAAAGTCTAGTCCTGTAGTATTGATTTCAATCAGTAATTCAGTTTCCAGTCAAAGCCTGATCTTTTTCTAGGAAACTGATTCTTTTCAGCAGAACTGTTAACTGCAGTTTCACTAATGCCTGATCCAAACCATGGTGAAGCCAGCTTCCTCTCAACCACAGACTCCAGATGTTATGTGCAAGACACTGAGAATGAGCTACAGGCCAAGGACAGTTCAGTTTAGTTCTGACACACTGTTTTTACACCTACTGCTAACATACACAGTCGCCTTCTGAGGTGCCATTCACATGAGCAACAAAATGAATCCGAACTGAGGAATCGAAGACACATGTGTGCCGCTATAGACCCTGAAACCTCCTAACTGACAATGACTCTAGGTGACTTTCAGATAGCACTTGACTCACAGTAGAGTTAGCGTTAGCAATGCTAAAACACTAATACATGACTGAATCACTTTGAAATCCAAAACATAGAGAGCTGAATAATGCCTAGTGACTACATTCTGAAACATCCTTCACGCCACCTTAAAATACTTCCTAGCTAGGGAGCTCACTATGTTTAGTAACATAGTAGTGTGTTCTTTACGCTGTCATCTTTAGCCCCTGGCCATGCTTTATGTAGTTTATATGTAGTTTAATTCCTGGGTCTTGAGTCATTAGTGAAGTGAACTCATTAGTGAACAGCAACTGGGAATAAATGAGCCTCAACACTCCTGCTTCTGAACGAGTTGGCACTGATGGTACAGTAGGCCAACAGAAGTTGTTTCTGTGACAGACTGAAGTGGTTTTACACAGACAAGCATCCTTTGCTTTAGCAGATGGAAAGAAACGTGTCCAGATTGGTGCTGCCCAGTGCTTTGCTTGGTGCTCGGACGCAGATGCAGCGTCAGGGAGATGTTCTCTTGATCTTTACCTTATAGCAGAGGCTTTTGAACTCTGACCTTTGGCATCCCAGTGAATTTCCCATCACTCAAGCTCTACACCCAGTCAAAGGCCACCAGCACTTGATGAAATCTGAGATAACGAGGGAAACAGACTCCCTGCTTCTCAAGGAGTGACAGAAACTGTCAGAGACCTTGAAAGTCCTCAATAGAGTCCCGTCTCCGGCTAATCAGCTGTCAGATAATGAGAGAACTGTTTCAATACCGATGGAGAAACTGAATAGACTGATTAATAGTTTAACACACAATCACCACGCTCTTAAAGGGACAGTTCACCTGCTATTATTTCCAAGCCTATGTGACTGATTATAACAGTCAAGCTACAGAAAGAAAAAAGGAAGAGAGAAAAAGCTGTAAAAACTTTCTATATTTATAACTATATTTTTTCATCTTTTTTTAACATAATAAATATATTCACAATGTTGCAGAAATGTTGGTGTTAGATTCATTAATGTGTTTAGCTTCCTGTCAACCACTTTAGATATGTATTTTGTTGTTTAGTCGTGTGCACATTTCTTGATAAACTAATGGCTGATAATATGAAGATTCTTGCATTTTCTTTTATATTTTTACATTTTATGTAACTCACTACGATGCACACTATTTGGCATCCCTGATTTTTGGCTGTTGTTGCGTTCTTGCACAACATTGCATTAATAATGATAATATAGGTTTTTTGTTGTTGTTATGTTTTTTAATAAGCTGTTACATAAAATCAATATCTGCATCATGTTCATCAGCAACTGCATGCAATGTAAGATTTTAAAGACAAATGACGTAAATAGATCTTATTTTTAGAGGAACTTCTGTCTTCTATTAGAGCCACACTTCCTACTTTCTGACTGTTTTGAGAAATCTGTTCATTCCATCGCCCTTTGACCTTCAGGAGATTGTTACAGGTGTTTGGCAGAGTCCCAGCAAAGCTCTGTGTTTGATGTGTCCGTGAATCACCAGCAAATGTTCACAATTGACTTGCGTCAGACACAAGACAGAGCGTTTGAGTTTTACGATCTCTGAGGACTGTGAACTCCCCAGAACCCCGTTCCAGAATACTAGAAGCAAAACAGCTCTGGACTTGATTATCAGGGCTCTCCTTTTATTGATATTGGGTTTATAAAGAGACTCTGTCAAAGAGCCGAACTGAGTTCTGGGTGGCCTAATTACATTTCCAAGCCTAATCCACACATTTCGTTACGTGAAGGGGAAGGGTAATCAAGACAGGTCACCTTTGACCTCTTAAATCTGTAAGGTTTCAGCAACTTGGCCTTTGAAACGCTTGACAGAGACCGAACAAAGGATACACTGCCTGGTTCATCAATGTCACATAGCTGACGAAAGGAAAGACCAGCGGTGTCTGACAGTCTGAAATGAGAGGCCATTACTTGTTTTTTTAACTAAAGAGCTTCATAAAAGAAACAACAGAGTCTCACTCCAGCTCGTCACACTTTGATGCTTGGATAAGACCCTTTTAATAAATAGTAAATAAAGCACATATAGACTATATACCCATTTAAACTGGTTCAAAATGCAGCAGCTAGAGTCCTTACTAGAACCAGGAAGTATGAGCATATCAGCCCGGTTCTGTCAACACT
>JAUYWG010000060.1:10634335-10652923 GCA_034779775.1 Enteromius afrohamiltoni | reverse complement strand
TAGATAGATAGATGATAGATAGATAGATAGATAGATAGATAGATAGATAGATAGATAGATAGATAGATAGATAGATATAGAATAATAAAATAAAATGATTTAATAATAGAATAACAGACAGAATGATAGAACGATAGATATTTGTACTTTAAAAAAGTACAAAAACACACTTAAAAAAACTACAGTGACATTAACAACAACAAAAACTATAAAGTATATCAATGATGCATAACACTGTCATCAAACACTCCTTTAAAACGAAAGCAGACTCTCCGTCTATGTTTTACGAGCACACGTGAGCACGAGCGTGCTTATGTACAGGAGATCGCTATCAGCACGCAAGTCTCTAATTGTGTTATTGAGGCCTTTCAACTCTAATTCCGTTTGCATTCCACCTTATCGGCAATGAAGATGGCTGCTCTCTTTCTTTCTTTCTCTTTCACACACACACGCAGTCTGTCTGGCCTGTGACAATGGCAGTAGATTTATCACAAGCCTTATCACTCAGTCTGAGCACCACCAAGAGGGCACTGTTATCAGGACAGCCATCTCTCACACACACACAGGTCGCAGGCGCTCCAGTGTCTGCCTCGAAGTGTGTGGACATTGATTGATCAGCCTGGTGCATTAATGGCTGAAGGGAGCAGACTGGTATTTAGACTTACTTGTAGCTCCTATAAATGTATGCACCAGGCCTCTAATTCATCTACACCCATTTCGCCCCAACAACCCCTTCGCCAAGGCAACCAGATGTAACCCAAATATCTTTGAAGTACTTCTCACGTCATCTACATATCATCTGTCTCCAGACATGACAGCATCACGTCACACAATCAAGCGCTTTTGGGAAGGCCGTATATATGTGCGTGTGTTTGCTTTCTTCTGTGTGTGGCGTGATAAAAGACTTTTGGTTCAGTCGACAGACAGAGACTGTGCCAAACAACAATCACTAAGTCTATCATCTCGCAGGCTAAGTGAAAAACAACATCTTTCAAAGACCTAATTATTACTTCACGCATTCAACACCAGTTTCTGTGGTACCTAAAGAGATTGTTGCATAATGCGAGAAATCAAAACAGAAACCTACACAAAACACACACATACAAAAGCTAAAAGGTAAAGGTAGGTGTGTTTCAGTTACTACGAATAACTTGCTGTGCGAACGACAATGCATTTGCAGTAAAGTTACGTAAGAGATAAACTTTATCATGTTGGCTTTCTCACAAAATCATAATTAAGCAGCTGCCTTCTATGGCATCCATGAAGAACCTTTCAACAAAAGGCTCTTAAGTTTTTTAAAATGTTCTTCACGTTAAAAAAAAATGGTTCTTTTAGGAATTATTCAATGAAAAAGTTAATTGTGAAACTGAAAACAGCTGTTCTGGCATCACTGCAAAAAAATAACACTTTAAGAAACCTTTATTTTTATTTTATTAATATTAGTGCTGTCAAACGATTCAAATCACATTCAAAATAAAAGGTTTTTGTTTACATAATATATGAAAGTGTGCTGTGTATGTTTATTATCTAGGTTATATGTAAATACAAACATGCATGTATATATGAGAAAAATAGATTAGTTTGTAAATTAAATATATTTAAATAAAATATAATATATAAATCTATAAATGAATGCAATATTTTCCAATTATACACTGTATGTGTGTATTCTCATAATAAACAATACACATATATATAGTACGTAAACTAAAACTTATTTGAATGCCATTAATTGCAATTAATCGTTTGACAACACTAATTTATTTATTACTTTTTTTTTTTGCATTTGTTACTTTATGACAGTACAGATCATAACTGACAGGAAGCGAAGTGGAAAAGAGATGGGGTCAGGATTCTTGTGACGACCGTAGCACAACAGTGCTGTATGTCTGTTTTTTACCCACAAGGCTATTGGTACCAACACAACCTTTATTTTTAACAGCTAACAGTCTTTTAATCTCATAAATGGCTCATATGAACAATTTTACATTTACAGATAAATAAAAACAGTGCTTTGCAATGGAAACTTAACTTACAATAGATTCCAATGCAGTCCAATGATATTAGCATGTTGTTAAGCTTATGGCACAATACTGCACACAGAAACATAAAATTACCTTTTTTATTGATACTTTTTTTGTTGCACTGCATCCTGATTTGCCTTCTCCGCAAAGGCAAATGTGACTAAAACAAGTTAGCTATATTGCCGCAAAATGCTGCCTCTGTATGCAGTTCATTTGGTTTTGGAGAAGAGTAAATGAACGACCCTTGATAATCGTGGGTGTGCAGAATCTGTGCTTCATTTTTCACAGTCTTTACAGTCTATTTTTCTGGTCAAGATCTGGCACTGGTAGAAGGTGCCAAGTTTTATACTCCTCTGCATTAGTCATATAGAGAACGCTACAACTCGGTTTAATAATAACTCAAATCAAACGTGCCTCTTACGTTTGAGCGTGTTCAGACCTGCTCTCTCTTACACCCAGTGCAAGAATTTTATTATGACAAAACATCTTCACATTTCCTTTAAATGACTCATAAAAATAAATGCTTGTAGTCAGAACTGTCACAATTTTGAAATGTTGGATTGCATTTAATTATCAAACAAAAGCAATATATAAGGTGCATTCATGTCCACTTGCATTGCAATACTTGTACATCTTTAGATAGATTAATAGATCCATCCTTTCTATCCTCTGGTGTGGTGGGGGTTTTATTAAAGCTTGAAAACACATGCTTGCTCTAGATTCTGCTTGGTTTACTGGTAAATAATGAATGGAGTTGGCATAATGCTATGGGAATGGTATGGTAATAAGTAATGTCGAGGTCAAGAGGGGGTTGACACCCTTCTAATACACTCTAAAATCATATTCTGCATAAAGAACAAAATTTTCAATGCATTTTTACCCAAGGGAGCATGAAAAAAAAAAGTATGCATATTAAATACTGGCTATTTGCCAACTATCCATATATACACACGTATAATCATAGCTGGCTTCAAAACCAGGTAATCTAACATTTTCCCACACAGCACCTCTGTCTATGCAGCAAAGAAAAATCTGCGCAGCTCTCCGTTGACCAAAATGTACATAAAATTTTGATTTAGAGTTTTCCTGAATCTTAGCATTTTTCTTTAAGTGAGAACACAAACTGTATCCTCTCTCACAACCAACCATCTACTTATAGCATCACGTGATTGTAATATTTCATCACAATAATAATTGTGATGAAACCCCAAGCCATAATGATGGCATAGAGTCACCGTACAGCAGTGCATACACACTAAAGAAGTCAGGGTTCTTTCCTACGGATCACGCTATAGTATATTATTCTCCATTGCCTCACATGATGCCTTTGAAGCATTGTCACATGGCTGGGTTATTGCACACCACTGCACAGATTACAAAGTAAGAACAGGCTTTGGGTCCTCAAGCTCTAGTTCGAATCTGATCAATATAGCAGGACTGACAGCTTGATCTGGGTTACCAGCCATGTTGTATTTAAAGGTTTGGCCAAACGCGCTTTATGATGTCACAATGGGTGAGCATGCAGACATGTCCCCATCATATCAGTAGCAGTCCCAAGCTCTTGAACAGCTCTCAGATTAAACGTGAGTGGTATCCTCCCCCACCACGTAAACACACACAGATGGGAGGCCATTATTGGTGCAAGTCCTCCGTTCTCATGTAATCTGTCCAAAAACTGGACGAAAGGCAACGCGAGTACGACATTAGAAAAATGTACCAACCTAAAAGCAATGTACACTTCTGCTGAGAATAAAAGCAACCAGCAAATAAATGTGGGCAGAGAACGAGGGAGGGAGAGATGGTTGCAGATGTAAAGTTAAAAGGTGGGGGTAGTCAGGATAGAGAGAATGAAAGGGAGATGAATAAAGGTAGGAGGAAGAGCCCGATACCAGTGGAAAGAAAGTAGAGACAGACACTATGACGGCTACATATGTAAACATGCATGGAAACAAAGAAGCCTTTGAGCCATGCATGGGGTGAACCAATGACAGCTTACTGTACAACACACAAAGAGGGTGGATGTTTAGAAATACATATTTTGAAGTTAGTTATTTTTTTTAGTTAGTCGACTGACTAGATTCATTCAACAGGGCATAAAATAATGTAATAGGCTGTAATACAATAAGTAGAACTAAAAATAATTAGAAACTACAAACAAACAAAAAAACGGGGATCTCACTTCCTGTCAGCTGTTGTGCAACTAATCATACATTAAGACCCATCCCTATATAGAACGAGATCTAAATCAGACCGAGGATATATCTTTGCTGCATCCCTGATTAAACACACATACGATAACACACACTACAGGCAAAGCGATGGCTACAATCCACAGGGAAATAAAGGAGCACGTACAAACTCAGACAGTAACAGCTGTGATGGAGCAAGGCCTGCTCTGGCCCATCAGTAACACATGGATTAGTTCACACGTGCTGAGCTGTAATCTGCTCCATACAGCCCAGACCAGCAGACCCCACTCACATGCCCACAGAGTATATGTGTGTGTGGTCATGTGATTGCTGCCCCCATCCCTAAAGCTCCTGCAGATGGCTGTGTGCATGGAAAACACAGATTCTCTATTGTACGACTCACTATTACATTTCAATTGGCCAGAAGGTTGTGGGCACTTTGGATAATCTAATAAACGTGAGGTGATCCCAAAAACAAACGGGACAAAATCTGAAAACAGAAACATCACCAGATGTTTGATCACACCACTCTCTCAGAAAATCCACTAAATCCATTTTACTTCCCCGGAAGGATGCCTAATCCGAACACAAAAAATACGCACACAGCGGTGGTGGAAGGGCAAACAGCCATAAGACTCTTCTGTAATCAGAGTCAAAGGCCATGACACACAAAGGAAAGAACCATGGCTGCAGATCAATGTGGTTGGTTATGATTGGATGACCTTCAGGAGATGAACTGATTGGATGGCTGATAGTATAGCTTTGTTGCGCCTGCCATGATGATTCCCTAGGCCAAGCATAACTCAATATATAGCAATTGTGGTAGACTGTAACCACAAACATTGACAAGAGCATGTCACTTCAATATTTCGATCAGTAGTTGTCCAATATATACAGTGAGGCCAATAAGTATTTGATCACCCTGTAATTTTGCAAGTTCTCTTAATTAGAAAACATGGAGCGGTCTACAATTTTCAGCATAGGTGCATTTCTATTGTGAGAGACAGAATCTACAAAAGAAAAATCCAGAAATCACATTGTATGATTTTTTTAACAATTTATTTGGGAATTACTGTGTCAAATAAGTATTTCATCACTTGCTCATCAGCCAGATTTCTGACCCTCAAAGACCTGTTATTTTGCTTATAAATAGTACAGCTACACTCTGCTCATGATTCTAAATTAGTAGCATCTGTTTGAGGTTGTTAGCTGTCATAAATACACCTGTGCACCCCACAATCAGCCAAAGTCTAAGTAGCAACATGGGCAAAACCAAAGAGCTGTCAAAGACACAAGAGACAAAATTGTAGACCTTCACAAAGGTGGAAAGGGCTACAGGGCAATTGCCAAGCAGCTTGGTAAAAAAAGAACAACTGTTGGAGCAATTGTCATAAAATGGAAGAAGCTAATGATGACTGTCAAATGTCCCTTGGACTGGGGCCCCACGGAAGGTCTCTCCTCATGGGGTATCAATGATGCTAAGAATAGTAAATAATCAGCCCTACAGAACTACACGGGAGCTGGTAATTGGCGTGAAGAGAGCTGGGACCATCATTTCCAAGGCTATCAGTAATACACTAAGACGTCATGGTTTAAAATCTTGAATCACATGGAAGGTTCCCCTGCTTAAGTCATCCCATGTCCAGGCCTGTCTGAAGTTTGTTAGATCTGGTCCTTGAACCCATTTTAAACATTTGGTTACATCTTTGCCAGGCCTTTAAAACGGTCATATTTCAACTCAAAGTAGAAACAAACAAAAAAATCATACAAATTTCATTAACAGGTTTTAAGGGTGTTGCTGATAACATTTAACTGACTGTGTCATTCAGGAATGTTACTTGCTTCCTAGATTTCAGCCTGTAATTCAGGAATTTGGTTGTACTAGTAAGAAGGAGTTTAAAACTGTTGGGTGTGGATGTATAGCAAGGTTTATGGTGGTATCAACGTCTGTTTGTGTGTTGTTTCTGTAACCTTACCCACTAGTAACCATGCATGCTGCATTTGAGGCAAGATGTGCAATGGAACGCTGTGTTCTATTACAGAACACAGTAAATGTGGGGCAAGGAAGAGCACTAGTGGCCTCTGAATCTCAAATGTCCTCTGCTACACTCTTCCGACATAACCCAAAGACTGCCATGGGGGTGTGTGTCCTTCGTGACTCACCCAAAACACCCAGAGCTTTGTCAACCTTCCATAGCATGAGTGTGCATCTATGCGTGCACTGTGAACATGCCCTGGCACGTGTGCAATTCGGCATTGCCTACTTGACCAAAGATCAAGCTTCCTAAGCTGCTTTTGCTAGCCAAGAAAAGCTTACAAGGCATCAGGTCAGAGAGAACAGCCAATTCTCAGCTTCCCTTCCAGGGGTTTCCGGAATTCCCAGGGGAATTGGAATGTTCTCACTCCAACTTCCTATGTTCTGCTGTAGACAACAGGGAGGGACAACTTGTAAGGTCATCAGCAAATAGTTCTTGACACTTTGGCTATGGATGACGTTGTATATTCTAAAAGCACTTTATTCCTAATGATTCTGTTTGTGGGCGGAAGTGTGTTGTAGCCAATCGGCCAGAGTGCCTCTACGTTCTGAAAAGATCTTTTCTTAGGGCTGCTGGTCTATTTTCAGTAAGCCAGCTTGGCAGCTTTATTCCTGAGCCTTTGCATTCTGACTGTCAAACACACCACAGCCCACACATCCATGACAGCGTGCTTAACACACAACCAAACACCCTCGCTTTCATTTACCCAATAATTAACAACCACATACCCATAATTGGAAATGAAATCAGTGATTTCAGTTCTATTCGACATCTTGCTTAGCTGACATCCGAACAGTGCACCCAAACCCAAGTTCAGGAAGTTGAGGCTCACCACATACGTTCAAAGGCATCATAAGATCAAACGGTGGCATGCTTACATTAACATATGTGTTATCTGTATATGTGCGGTAGCTTGCGAGAGGGCGGAATGCGGTCACAAGGCTTTCATCTCCTTCCTTTTCCTTTCTCGCATGCAAAAACACTGAGCTATCTTACATCTTCACGAAACATGTGATGCCTGATGCAAAAATGGTCACTGCTTGCCACCTGGGACTGCAGTAAGGCATTGGCAAGAAAGAAACTGCCCCCTTCAGATTCCAGTTGGCAACTCAAGGAAATGTACTATTTTGAAGTATTTTGTAGTACATCAGGGGTAATATGGGTGTGGCTGCTGACTGTACCTTCGTCATAATATGTTGTGTAATATTTGTTTGTGCTGAAATAAAAGGCTGTCCGTCAAACCCTGTCCTCTTTATCTGTACCAAACCCATACCACCCCACGCCGGCGCACTGACAACCCTTCACATGCTTAGACATTATCTGAGAAACCCAGCCGGTCTGGGAGGAGATGAGACTACTTGCATGGACACATGCAAAAACTACTCAAGTAAAACTGTGTGCTTTGGTCCACCAATGATTCTGCAGCAGTCTTTGTCCAAGTTTCTGTTCTCACACATGTCACAAATGACTGGCAAACAAATAAACGTGACAGTCCATGACTAAGCTGTGCTTAAAGGAGTCATACTAAAGCCCATTTTCCACAAGCTAATATGATTCTTTAGGGTCTTAATGGGAAGTTTGTAATATAGTTTGTTTTAAAATTTGTCAAAGATCATCTTACCCTGTCCAGAACAGCTCTTTTAAAATCACTCTGTTCTGTGTACTTCCCCTTTAAATCTTCACGAGCTCCGCTGGCCCCGCCCCTCTTTTCTGAGGCACTCTAACACGCCACACGGACAGGCATTTGAGAAATTAATTTTCAGAAGGGGCAACTTATTTTTATTAAATTAAATGAAAACTACTTGTGAATCTTTATCATCGTAGAGTGGTTGTTTACACACACTTCAGTCCAAACAGCTTGCAAAAGTTCATGTGGCACCGGATGACCCCTTTAAGAAAAGTTAATAGAGACCCAGGTCTTCATATAGAGGGTCACAAAGGAGTTCCTGTTAGTCTAGACACAAATTATTTTCGGTCTATGAAGTGGAGCCTCCAGTATTCGCGTGCACAGAGCCTAAACAGCAGGCCCTATCAGATAAGCACTCATGAGACCAGAACATACAGTCCATCATCTGTAAACACTCACGCATTATGCTTACTCCGTACATGGGTGCTGACTTCAAAGAAAAACACCACCCATTTAGTTAGGACATTTCAAAGAAATCACACTTGCATTCTCCTAATGTACACCTACAGTAATAACCGGTTTCCTTCTGTGAATTTCCTATTATGCAAATGACATTGTGAAAGAATGGACATGTGAGTGTGTCTCTGGTTTCTGTCTTCTCCCTGGACTCTGGGCAGTAATCTGAAACTGAGGATGCAGTAGGTGTGCAGGACTGAGGGGCAGGTGAGCCATGAGGAGAGGGAATGCCCTTAGATTAGCAGAATTGTGTCACCTCTTACTTTCACTTTTAGGTACCTGTTGCTGCAGGGACAAGCTGAGAACAACTGTAGGACAATTCAACAATGTTTTATGCTGTTTGCTGTTTTAATTTTTCATATTTAATGAATTTTGAAATTTAGTTTTAATACTTGAGGTGAAGGGGGAAAACATTTTTCAAAGCACTACAATTATTCCTCAGGATACTTTATGAATTTATTTTATTTAATTTTTTATGAGACCACTATTGCATATTTCTCTCATTAGTAAGGATCTTCACAATGTTGTTTACTATATTAACCACATTAAATTTTCTACATTAACGAATATACACTATTCCCCCACTTACAAACACTTACATGCCAATGCCCTACAAAAAAGCCAAGCAGTAAATATAGCAACCAAACCACAAAAAACTTCCAATTTTGATTGTGAACAAAAAACTGCAATACATCACTGTTTCTTCAACCACAACAAGATAATGCACTGGTCTCATATTGGTGGCCAAATATCATCCCCTTGCATTTGTTTCCCCTGAAATCGTAGTACCTATTTTAAGCATGACAATCAGTGCACAGGTCGTGGTGCCCATGAGATTGAGGCGAGTTTAAAAGATATTGGCTTGTAATATTTTCTTTGCATGCGTTCTCAATATTAAAAACAATAAATATATATGCAATAAAAAGAAAATAACAATAATAACTTAAGAATCATACTTACCGATTTTTCTCCAACTCATTGTGTGTGGACCTGTAAAACAAAACAGAAGTGATGAATGAGCAAACATCAACATGCTTGTGAGTCTATGAAGAATTAAGTGGAAGTGGTTTTTATCATAACCCCCATCATAAGCATAAGCTAATTTCTTGAGCACTTATCTCCAGAATAAAACGTCAGCTCTCGTCATGAGATCAGAAAACATGTATGCGTAGAAAAAAAAAGCCTGGCCGCTCATAAAGAACAAGACTATGCGTCATTAAAGGTTCTAGAGGATTTAGTAATTAACCAGCCACAACCAATCCAGTGGCTCCAGAAGAAAATTATAAAGGCTCCTCTAAATGACCCACATGTCACTGCAACTCTTCGTTTGCACCGTAAAGACAGAGAAAGAAAAATGAAGTGTGCAGAGCAGAGAAAGCAAGCACAACGACCAGCCTATATGCGAGCATGTGAGAGAGCTCTCCTCTGTACAATGAGTGAGTGCCAGTGGACGCTCTCTGTCTCGCCCTCTCTGAGAGCACGAGTCAGTGTTATGTTAATAATGTAAAGTGAATCAGCCGTCCCCCTAAGAGGCTCTTTGTGTGGCAACATGCTAAAAGCTTTTCCAAAGCTCTAAATGGCCAGCCAAACCAGTGCACGGCAATGCCGGTGCAGGGCCAGCAAGACGCAGTGAGTGCCTACTTTTCCATGGGTCATGTGACTCCCTCCCTTTATTGGCAACTATTAATACCAAGATTGCGTTTTCAGGCATCCCGTAGCTGACCTTATGGTATTGTCGCTTCTGCACGAAAGGGGGGGAATAGAGTGAGGGTGCAAAAACCAAACGGTATGGCTGTGTTTTCACAGCTCTTATTTTTGTGTGATAGGATGTGTAGTGTCATGAGACATACACTCTAGGAAAAGACTGCAAAAATAGCACATACTGTTGATTTGAAGTGTTCGTAAACATAACTGACAATGTCTTGGTAGAAAATTACAAGTACATTTTAATTTTCTGTGGATGTTTTTCTTAGAGTTGAATTCTGTATTTATTATTTGCAGAAGAAGTGCAACAATCTTGTGTTTTAATGCTCAAAAATGTGGGTTAACAAAGTCATAAAAAAAGAAAAGAAAAAAAAAAAGGAGGATGCCACATTTTTTTAAACTTGGAAAAGCAGCCTGGATGACCTCTTCTCGGGAGACACACACAGGCATGCCAGATGATCAGATAATGTTTCCTTTACATTTCCTCCATCAGTACTCGCTGTGTACAGTAGCAGAGACCTAAGATCAGTCATCAAGAGGTCTGTTAATTAGAAATGAAGTAAAACAAAACAGACGGAACTGACAACACTAAACATACTCACGCACACTGTGTCTGAGAAAAGAGAAAAAAAATATAACCTGTGTGAGCCGCTCATCTAAATGCCATTTTGGTCAATGCAAAACCTGTAGCTAGATGGCATTCTGATAAACTCAAATTCTGTAGCTAAATGGCATTTCTGGTTACAGTGGTTTAACTATAATTTTATTTATAATTTTTGTAGTAAACCCATGGTTAATTTACTGTCTACCCAGTTGCCAATTCTGGCTATAACAAAACTTAGTGAGCGGGCTACCTGTCTACCAACATAATATTTATTGGCATCACAGCTGCGTGCGCATCATTTTCGTGATTTAACAAGCGCCTTTGAATAGACGAATTAAAACGCCTGTTATTGTGTTTTTGTTTAATTTCTTTTATAACATCGAAATTTAGCGGAAAAAAAGATCCAAGAACAGTTTTCCAAAGCATGTTTTACAAAAAAGAATAACGTGGAAAATTAATTTAATAAAGACGCCTCATGATCTTCACCTTGGCAGCCTGAAAACAGCAGTTGCTGTAAATAAGAGATGTGCGTTCAAGGGTCCGGGGCTAAATTTAAATACTCTTCTCGTGAGAACCTATAATGCAACATTGTTTTCCCCACTGACTCTTTAGCAGATACTACGCTTCAAAATAAGCCGAAGATGTCGACACTGCAGACTTCCGGTTCAAACAAAACGAAACCCAATGGCGACCAGAGGCGAAAACAGGACGTGAGTTTTCGCACGGTCCCTAACCTCAACGCTGCAGTAGTCCCGTTTGACAATCAGCTGATGAGAGCTCCCCTCCCCCAAAAGAAATCAGGCAACAACAAAAATAATTACGCACCACTTTTTGAACACACAAATGTCTATTTCATTAAAAATATTTATAACGGATATACTTTGCTATATTTATAAAATACATTTAAAAGTTCACAGTTTTTATTTAACATATTAAAAACAAGCCATAAACTAAAGAAAACGATCTATAAATTACAGCAGCAATGATTCAAGCCAGTATTATAAGCAGTGACTGTCGTGACAGATGTCATAGCAGTGTGATCTATGCACACGTCTCTCTCTGGCTTTTCTCCAGCAGTGTTTTTCCCTCTCGTGGAAGTGGAGAGTCAGATCATGTGCTTACCTGTTGTGGTTGTTGCTGCACTTTTTATTTCGGAATTTCCTTTGTCTCTGGTAGCTGGAGTGCTGAATAGACGGAAAGGTCGAGGCATATCCGTGTTCACTCTCTGAAAAAGACACAGCAGAAACGTGTATTTAACCAGAGACGAGCCAAGTCCCTTTAAATACCTCAAAATACAGTCGATTCACAGGTTGGCCTCTGTGACAGGACAGTTTGCATGCTATAAATTTGAATACCATGTACCTCTTTCTCTCCTTTCTATATATTCGGCTGCTTCCAGTAACCTCTGGATATTCAGCACCGCAGTCATCGTTTGAATAAATCTAGATGTGTGTCGTTTTTGCTGATATGTGATCACGATGACTGCTATCGCGTCGCAAAACGTTGCATTGAATATCCTCCGACGATTCACCTGCTTTGTGTTTTTGTTTCTATTTGCTGAACCGTCGACTCGAGGTATTTCCTTACGTTACACTGTTACGAAGCTAGTTACAGGAAATCAAACACAAATAAAACATCCGACGCCTGAATATCAAAGTGGTAAAAGTGCTTTAGGAAAACAGTCGAATACAAAGTGTAAAAAATGAATAGAAACAGGTACAAAAGAGCCCCCGAGAGCCCAGCCTGCGAAGTCCCTGGTGCTTGCGCTGTTTTCTTCTCCTCTAGTTTGTTTACCTACTGTTTTAACAGCTGAGGATAGAGACCGCCACGCGGGGGATTATGGGAAATGTAGTCCTATATACAGCAGGCCCTTTAACTCGAACAGCTCACGCTAATTTATTGTTATGCTATTAATTATTAAAATACTAACCTTGTTTGAATAGTTAAATCTATGTTTAGTTTATTAGCGCGTATTTAATATTAAATACATTTATACATAAATTAGACAAAGTCTACCTTAAGAATATCTAGCAATTTATATCCAAAATAACTGAAAAATGGGTTTCCTACTTTCAACTCAAATTTTTATTTTAGTCATCCATTTATTTATAATTTTATTTGATAAACTGCCCTGCAACAAGCCATGTAATCTGCGTTACATGTGAAACATTTAATGATTTTTTTCATTTTTGATTCTGCTCACTTCAACTCCCACAATCCCTCACTTCTAGTGCCGTTTAAGCCAGGCCCAGCAACATATGACATCACAGCACCGAAGCACCGTGATTCGTCAGAGTCCCTAATAAGCGTCCGCCAACGCAATACGCTCTGGCCAATCAGAGAAGCGCAAAGTGCGCCATGTGGATGTCATGTAAACACACCCCCTAGGAAACAGGAAGGCAAATTGGAGAACTCTTTTGAAACAGAAATATGCAGTCTGCATGTAAAAAAGAAACTCGTGTTTGCTTTAAGTCGTAATAAATAATAATGAAATAAATAGAATAAGAGCGAATGTTGAAAACGTGATCAAAATCTATTGTTTGTAAATTCCTTCGTATTATCTGTCTTTATCATAGTTGCATAATAGAGGCATTCAACCTTAAGCATTATCATAAAAAAACATAGGAACCAAATATATTTTCCTACAATGTCTTATCTGAACAAAGCACGATATAATGCTCAAACAAAAACAACTTCATGTTATCAAAAAAAGCCTTTATTTAAAACGTTAAATGTTTAAAATCATCATACATACACTCTTATACTAGGTGCGTAATAGAGTAAGTTAGGTGCAAATTACAGTGTAGTACAGTAAGAGGTGACGTCAGCGCGTGTATTGTGCCAGCAAATGTTGTTTATTTATTTATTTATATACTTGTTTATGTTCCTAGAGAGAAAGAGATGGCAAACAGCCTGGCATGTCTCTCTGCTGAACAATGCCAGAATTGGCTGCCCCATATGATGCGCATGCCAGCTTGGGACAGCCAGTCTGCGATTTGGGACATTAAGTGCGCTGCAGAGGGAATTATTCACCTGTTTTTGTGACACATGCAACAAAATATAGATATGTGAAATTTGTCGTTATATGACTTTTTGCAAAGAAAATAGCCCTGAAACAATTTGTTTCTGCATTATGATTATAATAAAAATGCTAAAATATAAAGGGTCTCCTTTTACAATTTGGAAACTTGATCCTTTAAAAGCATCGTGGCTGTGCATCGCATATCGGGACACATTGCACATGTTCCTTGTCTACTTGGCTGATTGTTCGTTGAACTCGATCCTTTGTTGTCTGAGTCTATTAACAATGAAACAGTTTGTCTGCATTACGCAAATAAGTCGAAATCACTCTTAAGTGCACTATAATTTCACTTACTTCCATCCTTCCTCTCGGCGCTCTCAATATAACGCGCAGCCTCCAATAAAACCTGTACATTTTTCAGGAAAGTGTTTATCATGGAAGAGTCTGTGGAGTTGAAGACGTCATTGAAAGGACAAGTAACGTTAGACATCTCAAAATCTTGCTGATCCAAAGATGTTTCGGACTCCAGAAACAAGTCTTCGGCCTTCACATCTCCTCGTTGCCTCTCAGTCCTCATCATTTTGTTCCCGTGCTGTGAATATGGTCGGAATTGGAAGTGTAATTAAGTTATTGTGCTATGCTGCGCTCTCTGGATCTACTGAATAAATGAAGGGAATGTAATGGATGGGGAGATAAAACACTCCGGCTTTGCCGGGTCCTAGCGCCCGCTGCGAGCTCGCCTGTCACGTCTACAGCGTGCCCCCCAAACTATGACGTCACCAGCCTGCGTGCCTTCGTAAACACGATTTGTCTGTAGTATAAAAATGAACACCGAGAGAAACATTCACAGTTAACTTTCTCCTAAACTAGTAAAATGTAACCCACATTTCCAATTAAGGTTCCAATTAAGTTGATCTACATACTTTCAGAGTACTAGCATACACTGTAATAGTGTGAGCGTTTGATTCACTTACTTTTAAAATATGAACCATGGTTTTACTACAAATAAAACCAAAAAACATGGTAGTGAATTCACCAAAAAAAAAAAAAAAGGTTACTATAATTTTACTATAATAAAACCATGGTTAATTTACGTAAGAGCTTTGCAAGATACTTGCTTTTGAATAAGTAATTACTTCACAACCATTAAAAGCTTGTTTTGAATATTTAAATATTGTTTATTGTCATGTCAGTTACGGTGCCTCACTGATATTCACAAATCCTCTTCCATAACTTTGTGGGATAGTAAAGTGTCAATTGAATGTGTTTCTCAGGATCTAGCTGTAATTAATTGAGAAACTTTTTGAACCTTTTTTAAAATTCTGTCAGTACTCTTTTCATGTACTGTTTTTACCTACTACTCAGGGAAAAAAGGCCTGTGATTTTGGATTCAGCCATAGTAGCAGACATTGAAAGCATTGCTAAGCTACAAAATTAAAGCAACAACACTATGAGTTACAAATTGAAATTAGTCTGTGCTTTTCCGTTACTAAGCACATTTGAGGACTTTTCACGGTTAATCAACTTCATTAGGCTTTATAAAGCTCAAATATGTCGTATTTTGTTTGATTGGTTTTGTAACTTTTTGTCACACCCAGGTGAAAGGAGTGGTCATTGCACTTTTAGTTCCATTGAATTCCATTCATATGCATGCAAACACCAGAGACTGGAAACGCAAGCTCATGCAAAAAAGTTTCGCTGCTTCAGGTGTGGTGAACTCTGACCTGCGAATTTATAAAGCATAGTGTGACCTCTTAGCATAGTCATCATCAGGCACGGTTCACACAAAAATGTAAATAATGTAATTTACTCACCCTCATGTTGTTCCAAACCTGTTCTTTTTGTAGTAGACTATATATTTTACATTTGGATTTATTATTATTCCTTATATCTTGAAATTATGATTTGAATACAAAGTGTTATGCCATACGTTGTCTTTCGCAGTGATTGATGCTCAAATTCTAGTGTGACCAAGCTTTTATATTTGAATACCCTGTTGTAAGTATTCATTCACACTGCCTCTTTTATAGGTTATGAGTGATTCTGTCTAAACGAAACCTTGAAAGGTCCTAATCCGACAAATGCTCAAAGCTCCAGTCGTGGCTGACAGCAGCGCTGAAACATCATTATCAAGAGTGGAATATGTTTCAAAGCCTGCATTCGGTGCAGAGGGAGGGAGGAAAAGCTGGAGTTCACTGTCCGTTCCCTGCGGTCTTTGACTTTTTTTAGCATGCCAGCTTTTTACCAGCGCCAGCACAAGGGGATGGTAGAGCTCAGCTCTCCCCAGCACTTCAAAGCCAGTGCACAGGGCTTCAGCCATTTGATGTGAAGTTCACAGGAAACTTGAAAGTGGAGAGTACAAGAAAGCCAGTGAGCTCTATGTGTCTAAAAAAAAGAGAAATTGGTAACGTGGCCTTCAACCTCGATGCGTGCTAGTCACACACCTGATGATGATGCAAGGCATTGTGGGGGATGAGCAGAGCTTTAGTACATCAGTGAGGTTACAGTGCCCTTGATGTTGTCAGAAGAAGCAGCGAGTAGTGCCTAGTCTGTGTGGAAATGTGGGCCAGTGTTATTTTTCCATCACTGAGATATATTTTTATACATTTTTTATAGGTTTTTTCATTTTCATTTCATGTGATGTTTTAATAATTTTGTTTGCCATTAATATTAGTTTTTGAAAATATGACTAGTTTTTAATTTTCAAAACAAATATATAACTCAAAAAAAGCTGTATTTATTTGATTAAATGTCAAATGAAAACAATAATATTGTGAGATGTTATTACAATTCAAACTATTTTCTAATTTATTGCAAAATGTAATTTATTCCTTATTATATATGTGTTTTACTCCAGTCTTTAGTGTCACATGATTCTTCGTAAGTCATCATATTTTCAAGATCCTTTGATAAATAATTATTTATTTATCAATGTAAATGTCTTTACTGCCATTTGATCAATTTAGTGCATCCTTGCTTGAATGAAAATATGAATTTCTTTAAGAAAAAAAAGGTTAAAACAGTAGTGTATTATTCCATTCTCCAAACTTCTTGTTCTCCAGAGTGTCCCAGAGATGCTGTGTTATGTAATATTCAAATCCCTTTCAAAGCAAACTGGATCTGGGATCTCCCTGCATGAGGACATTCCTTGTATTTGGACAAGACCAAAAAGGTTGCGACCTTTTACTTAATTCCCACTCTACCCTCTTGTAGCTTTGTTTTAAACATGTATGATGCTATTAAGGGCATTTTACAACCCCCAGCACTTCTAAAGCCCTCTACAATCAGTCACATTCAAAAAACCCTTTGAGACCTTAATTAAAGAGTGGACCGGCACTGTACTTAAAGCCAACATGACTAGTCTGCACTGCAGGCTATCTGGGGTCAGACGCGTTCATTCACGACTCCCACAACCAAATTAAAAATGCATCCTCTTGCTGGTCTACTTTTGTCTGTGAGTGGAAGTCATCGCTAAAGCTCAGGGGCCCAACAAAAGCATTTAACATTCTCCTACAACACGTTTGAAATTCTTCACAGAGGAATTCAGTAGCTCTCGTTCTCTGAGCCATCGGGTCCTAGAGGAAATAAGATATGTAATTGTGATAATAGAGTGTGGATGAAGAAGTAGCTAATATTGTCAAAATGGAGCTGCTATAATCGCAGTCTCCTCCCACGTGTGTTCATACTGACGGTGTCTCTCCACCTACATGCTCACTCTGTGACATTCAAAATAAATGCCAGCAATCTGTGGCACTCTAGGGAAAGCTTCACTTTAGGGGGTGAGCATTTGATAATTAGCTTTGAGCTGCTGCTTCCATCAAAATCACTGCTGTACTTTTCAGTAGTAAAGTCAAAATGCAAGTACTATGTGTCAAGCACTACGTCAAATTTCTTTTTTCTTTATAGTATTGAGCGTACTTAGGCAAGTAAGCTAATGCTAAAGTTTTTAACTGTAAAAATGCTGTACAAACCTCCACCTAATTCTTCTTAAAAATGATCACTTGGTGTGGTATTTTTGAAGTATAATGAAATTAGCTTTAAAATAATTATTCAAGATTTAAAATATCCTTGTTCTATCCCATATTACTTTAAAATTGCAACATGCTAACATCAAACTATTACGCAATATTTGCAATATGCTTGTTTTATGCAATCAGTATGATATTGTTAGCTTGGAAACATGCTAATGTGGTACTCCCAGAAAAATGTGTCAATGTATAATTATCAAAATGTGCTTAACAAATATGACAATATTTGTCTGTATTAAGTACTAAAAAGGGATTTTTACTTTTCCTTTCCCTCCCCATACCTGAGCAGAGACTCTTATTTTGATATAGGAAAATTGCGTCTACGGATGCTACAGTATCTGTAGCTGCCGCTTATACATACAGAGCTGACAGAGACAAGACATGATTCCCGACTCTCTTTTGACTTCCTGTATTAACAGTAATCTGGCTGCCGGGTCTTCGGAGCTGAGACTTGCAACAGATTCTTGGGGGCTCGTCTGGGATCAGCCCCATGTGACATGAGAAGGCTGATCCAATCATCTTAGGACCATTGGGACCAGGTGGCTAGAGGCCGGCGGCTGCTACATCCACAGACGACGAGACACGAGGTGCGTGCCAGGTGACCTGCAGACGATTATCTCCATCCTGAGGTTGAGGCTGCGACAGAAAGTGGCGACAGAACGAGATCATGGCGGATCGTACAAGGAAAAGCTTAGTGTGGGACATCTGAAAAAGACCTGGTCACACTACCTGCTAATGAACTGTTTTGCATTGCAAATTGCAAGACTCAGCTGATTCAGACCGCAAGTATAGTGCAGCCACTGTGCAAGATGTGTTCTTACACACAGTATACCAGGGC
>JAUYWG010000060.1:10619388-10634235 GCA_034779775.1 Enteromius afrohamiltoni | reverse complement strand
AAGACTCAGCTGATTCAGACCGCAAGTATAGTGCAGCCACTGTGCAAGATGTGTTCTTACACACAGTATACCAGGGCCTGAGCCACCGATGTTAAGACATCTGCAGCAAATTGAAGCCACTGCTTGCTGACAGTAATGTGGCAGATGACACAATGTGAAATTGTAGAGAAGAAGTTATACGAGGAGTCTAGCATCTTCAGTAAAGATGACGATGACATCGGATGCATCCCCAGTCTGCAGATGTCCATCACCCTTCAAGTTGCCATTCACTGTCCCGAAACGTTATATTCAAGAACTCCTGGCCAAGGGATGGATCATCAAGTCCAAGTCTCCATACGCTGCTCCAGTGGTTTGCGTTAGAAAGAAGGACGGCAAGTTCTGGCTCTGTGTGGACTACTGCCTCCTTAATAAAAAGACCATTCCCGATCGACACCCATTGCCTAAAATACAGGAGTTGATAGACACGCTTGGGGAATATTCCTTGTTTAGCATCTTAGACCAGGGTAAGGCCTACCACCAGGGCTTTATTGGCAAGGGTTCCAGACACATGACAGTGTTCATTAGCCCTTCAATACCGGCCAGTTAACATCGATGCTGACACGTTGTCGCATCTTCCCCTGGACATTGAAGAGTTTGATTCGCAGTGTACAGAACCGCTACCGAACAGTGTTGTACAAGCAGCCTGGGAGGGTAGTCATGTGTCCGGGGCAATGGATGTGGCCTGGCTTGCTGCTTTGTACATGTCAGCTGTGGAGGAGAGAGTAGAGCCATCTTCCACCTGCCTGCCGACAATTGAATTGGAAGAACTGACCACAGCCCAGAGAGACGATCCTGTGATTTTGCAAGTAAGGCAGTGGAAAGTGGATGGTGTCAATCCAAAAGAGGAAATGAAAGGAAACTTGACCGGTTTCAGCAGGAAGCTGACGTACGAGTGGAGTAAACTACATGTGGAAGAAGAGGCCAGTTTCAGAAGGTCAGCCAGAGAGAGGAGGCCAAGACAAATTTATACCTATGATACGCTGGGCCAACCTGTGATCCAACCCTACACACTGAACTCAGTTACTGCTTACTTCATCCCCCACATGCTTATGCAGAGGAGCTGACAAAGACAAGACGTGATTCCCGACTCTCTTTTGTCTTCCTGTATTAACAGTAATCTGGCTGGGGTCTGAAGCCAAGACTTGCAACACTAACAACAAAATCTTACACAATACTTATATTTTTAAGCTTGTTTTATGTTAGATGTAACATATTGTTAGTTTAGCTACAATCTAACAACAAACAGTTGTTAACAATCTCAAGTTATTGTTTTAAGTTAGCAGTATCACATTGATAGCTTAACAACATGCTAGCAACAAACTCTTATGTAAAGCGTTTTTTTTCTTTGCTAGAAGTATCGCATTTTAGCTTAGCAACATGCAAGCAATGAACTGTTATGTGTAACTTCAGTTTTTAGACTTGTTTTATGCTTAAAGTATCACAATGTTGGCAAAATATATAAATATAAAAAGTGGAATAAAGAAAGAAATTTATATTTTTCAGCACTGAGTGGGCATGCCCTGACATGTTACACTATTGGGTTTGTCCAATTTTACTGAGTTTACTTTACTTCCAAGTTCGAATCCCAAATCGAATCTCCTCCACCTCCTTCTATTTTTCCCAGTTTGCTTTCTGTCTCCTCTACATGTTCCTATCATATTATTGGCACAAAAATGCTTTAAAACTCATTTTGGTAAATTTATGGTCATTTATGGTAAAACAAAAACTAACCTTATATATTTATATATTTTTATATTATTTATGCTGTTAGAATGTTTGCCATGTTTGATAATGTCATTGCAATATCTGCTTATAAACTGGTCTTCTTTCTAGCATCTGTTTGTATACTTAATTGGTCATTTTCCATGCATAATTTGCTGCACTGTGTTTGCAAAGTTCCCTTATGAAAATTAGCCATGGTTTTACTACAAATAAAACCAAAACAACACAGTTAAACATAGTTAAACCACAAAGTAACCGTGGGTTTGCTACACTAACATATTATATAATATATATATTATATATAATTTAGTTATGTATTTGTAATACAACTGTTTATAAAAATGGTGATAAGCATGGCAAAAAAAAACAACAACAACAAAACATAACATGCAATTACACAAATTTTCATAAGAGTTGTGTTATTTGTTGATTCTTGTATACAGTTGACAGAATTTAATTTACACCAAGCCTAAAGCCCATTCTGTTGCTTTGCTATTGCCTTCTTTTTTTAATCTATTTTAATCTTGAATTTCTTTAGCAAAGAATATACTAAATCAAATTTAGTAAATTTCGACAAGCTGTAAGTCATAAGAGTACTGTAAACATGTCTTAAGTAATAACTGGTCGAAATGCAACAGGATATGCGGTTGCTTCTGAAACTTGTATACCATACTCAGCACCCAGCGTGACGCAGTGCAGCTCAAAACCATGTGTCCTCTCACATTTGGTGCTACATTTCATCGCTAAGTGTGAATTAGTGATGCTGACCTTCCCTGTGTTTCTCGTTCGGGTTTTGTATGCGCATGCTGGTGTGTGTTTACACTGTAAAGCTGACCCTGAGTATAAAAACACCACTACAAATATTGAGCTGCTCTGTTGTTCTGTAATGGTGGTGATCAGTGTAAACTGTGAGTGACTCCCTGGAGGCATTTATTTAGCAGACTAGCACAAGCTAGCGCTGTTTAACTGGCCTTCTTTGTCTAAAGTGTAATCATCTGTGTGTGGCCTTTATTAATTGAGCCCTGATGGATTTTAGTCTAATCATGTTAAAAACCTCATCCAGCACTGTAAACAGGGAAGCAACTATTTGCAGAAATTAGCTGCTAGCTTATGAATAACACTTTGGCATATGAGGTCATTCAAAGGTTATTCATGTTATGCAGGAACAATGTAGCTTTTGAATGTTATTGAGCTTTTAAGTTATTTTTTTAAATAACCACATTTTTTGATAGTATTATATGAATTTCTGAACTTTATTGAACAGGACTGTATAAAGCAAGACATACTACAAAACATGAAAATTTATTAATTGCTACTCACTGATGTTGGGGTTGATACTTGTTGTTACTTCTCGAAGGATGAGGTCATTAAGGAACTGCCATTGTTAGTTAAAAGTATTACAAAAGACACCAAGCCACAGGAAAAGCCTGTGAAAATATTAACAATTTAAACAATATCACTCCCCCCAAACTGTAATGTCATACTTGTGTTGTTATGCTTCTTTCATGCTTAAAGTGTTACATTGTTAGCTTAACAACATGCATTATGCTCGTAGGTGTTATTTTCATAAGCACCAGAGATTCATAGTATATTTGTGTGCAATGTGTTTTACATATCATTTAACAATTACAATTAAAATTAAATTAAATGAAACAATTACAATTAAAAAAGAATTAACAAATGCTTTAAATTATTTGTAATAAATTGACAATTTTAATATAAGGAGCTAATTGTGCATCTGTAGACATTAAACATTGCCAAATACCAATGAATTGTTTATAAATAAACTTAAATTGTGATAAAGCCAGCTAATATAATTTATATTCTTTAAAAAGTTAATTATTTAAAGCAAGAAATACTGTATATTTTCGAATTTGACCAAGAAGAATATTAGAGAAAGGAGTTAAGAAATACCTAAAATACTTATAAATTGCAGGTTGTTTCGAAAGAAGTCAGTTAAGAACCTTGATATTAAAACACTGATAATGTTATTAAAGAAAACAATCTAAGATAAGTTATCTCTTTTCTGTAAATATCGATTCATAATTTTCCTGTATATTAAAACATTCGTAGACTTCCTAACCGGACTAATATAGGTCAAATGTCACTCAGGGGGTCTTTTGTTTTTCCAGATGCCTCCAAGACACAGAGAAGGACTTCCTGGATGTAATCATGACTGAACTATTAACACCCTTTCCTTCAGAAACAGTATCATAGCGTCATGTGCCGGACCTCTCCCAGCATCTAAGCAATCAACATACATATTTCTCTCACCCTCTAGCATATACCAAACCCTCACACTCTCTCAGCTGCATGTAATTGCCCTTTGGCTTTTGTAGCTCATTGTCTTTCTCCGTTCCCAAGGAGGGACAGCTGGTGACAATGGATGAGGGACAGGGAGATGAAGAGAGGGGGTTGGTGTTAAAGAGAGGTCTGGACTCTCCTCCTGTCTCACTCTGTTGCGGTTTGCCATCTTAACCAGATAACCAGTTATTATTTGCGTGACACTCAGCCACAGACACCTGTCCCTGATCAGACATATGTCTCTCTGTCATCTGGTCTCTTACTAAGAGTAAACGAGTTTCTGCCTTTGGCTCTTTAAAGCAGCGAGACACTGCCGTAGCTGTTAGCATGAGGCCTCCTCACAAAATTACAAGGAAGGAAAGGAGATGATTAAAGAGAGAGCGACAGATTGAAGGACCTAATGATCTCCTGAGGCCAGGATGTTGTGGAAGTTGTGAATGTTGAATGCATCCATCACCTCCTTTAACAGTAGGACAAACACATGTGGATGCAGACTTTTAATTAGTGATCAAAGCTAGGAATGGTGACGGACTTGTATAGGTGGTGAGTCAGTCAAAACATTAGATTTGATCACTGAAACACAGTAGCGGTAATCACATTGTGTTTTAAAACCTAACAGGCTGCCTAAGAAGACAGCTGTCTGAACATAGACTCAAGTAGACTCTGAGGAAGAGATCCTTTTCTTTGTGGCAGCAATGGCTTTTTTATATCAATATGGTACGTTTATAAAATGAGTTTTATTCAAAAACAAATAAATATAATCTAAAAAGTTGACTTAAAATCAGTGTTAACTATTATGTTAATTATGTTACTAACAACATGTAATCTGTAATCAGCAATGGTCTACAATTGAAAGTAATCCACCCAGCACTGCCTGTAACATAAAAATGTCACGTTGTTTGGTTAGCAATATGCATATTATGGCAAACGGAAGTTCTGCCTACTGCACATCAGTCATTAATGAGTGATGCAGAGAGCAGATAGTGAGAAAGTTCGCTTGGTTTTGAAGCAGAGCTAATGTTGAAAAGTAGATGTTGTAGTTCCTCTCTCACTCTCTTGCTGCTGGTGGTTTTCTGTTCCCATCATCTCAGACTGCTTTTCTGTTTATTTCAGTGTTGATTGCTGCATTTCAACACCCTTGCAGTCTGATGTCACTCTGTGTGTCGCAACTGGTAGCTGGTTATTAGGTTTGGGTGCTTAAATGTGATCTTCAGGTCTGACTCAGCTGCCCAACCATGTGACAGAGTTTAGCTGTGAATCATTTAGCTTGCGTGTGTTTAATAACTTGTAGTTTTTGCAGAAGTGCGCACTCATGCACATTGCTATCAGAATCTGGGTCATACCTATTATTGTGTTAGTGGTGTTAGCTGAGGCAGGCATCATTACTATTGTTCATACTTATGACTGTTTTTTAGCATTACACGTTAGTGCACGACATGTCCAACACATCTTATAGATGTAAATTATGTTTATATTGTGTGCTTAAATTGTGTGGTTTCTTTGAGCTACTGTGTTTATTAGTTTTATAAGTGTATGATCAAGTTTTGAATTAGGCTAGTAAGCAACCAGCTAAAACACCAAACCCTCAAAACAACTCAAAACACCATAGCAACTGCATAGCAACATGCAAAAAACATCCAGAAGACCGTAGCAACCACCCAACTCACACCAAAGCAACTGCATAGCAACATCCTAAAACTATCCAGAACAACCTAGCAACCACATGCAAAAGCCATTAGAACACTGTAGTAACTATATGGCAATGGGCACAAACCACCAAGTCTATCCTGGCAACCACTCAAAACACCCTAGTAACTGCATGCCAACTACATGCTAAAACACCAAGACTGAAAACAACAGACTGAAAAACACCCTAACAACTGCATACCGACATGCTAAAACACCAATAACACCCTATCAACTACATAGCAACATGCAGAAACCACCTAATAAATCCCAGAAGCTGTATAGCAGAATGATTAAACCACCCGAAACACACATATCAATGTTCAAAAACGACCCAGAACACCTTAGAAACCACTACCATACAAAAAACCATACAACAACACCTCGGCAGCTAGTTTTGCATTCAGTTATTTATTTATTTTTTTTGATCTGTTAATTTTGGAATCAGAAAATGAAGTCTTCTGGCTTGAGACGGAACCTAAAACAGCGAAGACAAGAGAAAGTCTTAAGTACCACCCAAAAGGGTTCCATCATTCAAAAGTTTAGGCAACACTGCATTAGCCCAAAATGCTGGCCAATGAAAGACAAACACCAATGTTTCCAGGTCTTAAATTTGCCCGTCTCCTTTAGCATGATGGCAGTTGGTTGGGATTCAAGTCTGAAAAAATGGCCATTATTCTCATTCACGTGGATCAGAGGCCAGCATAGCCCCAGAGCAACACCAACCTCATCATTTGGTGCCCTGACCCCGCCTACAGCTCATGTCTCTGATGTTTTAAACACCCTAATTTAATGCCCCATTCTCACAAGGACATATTTGTCCCCCAACCCCTAGTTGACACCAAAAGCTTTACCTTTTAGCTTTATACTTTACACTTTACATCACGCACATAGCAGCCATTGGGACAAAATTCTTTGAGTTTTCATTGGTGGTTTGATATCAACTTTTAAAAGGCTCATTGCTTCACTATGCTTACATGGCAGTCAAATTCTCACACAGTCATTTACATGGACATGACTTTAGATAGAAACACAAGTGTACATTCCTTCCCCCGTCCGGTTAGTGCCACCAGCCCTGGAGTTTAATCCCAAAATCGATCTCTTCTCCAGGGCTTCCGCTTGCTTCACCGTGGCCTTGACAGACAATAAGATCCAGAAGAGAGAGAGAAAGACATCATCTCTCTGTAAAGTAGGTCTTCCATTCAAACCAGCTCACCCTTATTCTTCCCATTCATGGTGCTGTGGATGGCAGTTTAGGCCAGACAATGCCTGGGGGTTTGCTGGGATCTGAAAGGCCTGTGCAGACCAAGGCAGAGGTCTGTCGTATGAAAAAGATTGAAGGCAGATACTTGGGCACCACTTGCTGAGGAACATCTGGACGTCATGCGCATCTTTTCACCCACTTAACAGCAGAATAGAGATTTCACAAGTATTGTGGAGATCTCTTTAGGAAGAGGACATGAACTCAGAAGCTTAAGAATTTACATTTTTGTGTTGGAAGGTTAATGCAAATTTTAAATGGTGACATGTAGACCTTGGATTATCTGGCTATATGAGGTTCTTCTGGGACAGTCTTTTAAGGTTTAAGTTTAATATTAATAACCAACTGGGGAAAAATTGTCACATAACTCAATTATTAATTCAATAATTATTTCTCCCATCTTGTTTCAAGGCCCATTTTACATTGGACATCAAGTAGCAACCCATGTCATGTTTCATGTCAATAGAGAAATCTTGTCTTAAAATGATGTCTTTAATATAATGTGATAATATTGTGGCTCCACTTGGTAAATGAAGGTTGATTTAACTGACAACCTTTGACATCAGCAACAAAAGAAGAATTTCTCCACCATTTTAAGAGTAATAAGTATGATAACATGATTATTTGCATATGGATTGTTTTTCCTGCTGTCCTAGACCCCCTTTTAGGGCTGTGACCTGCCAGTTCTGTCATCAACAGAAATGAGATTAACATGAGCAAATGGAGATTTGGTCCTCTGCATATCCAGATTTTCAGTTATCTCATATATTTAATCTTTAAACTTTTAAACATCTACCAAATGTTCCTACTGGGTCTGCAAACAAATGTCAAATACATCTACAACTCTGCACTTGTATTGTAAATAAATAATAATTTATTTCAGTAATATAGTTCTCATTTGTGTTTTTTTATTTCTCCCAAGGATCTTCAGGAGAAACATCTGAGAAAAAGTCTCCTTAGCTATGAAAAAGATTAACTTCTTTCCTATGGGAATTTAGGACAGAGAAAACTCATCTTCATATCACATCACAAAGGCTTCAAAAACTCTAAATACACAATAACCATAATCTGGGCGACCAGTTCCACTGCTGCTATCTCCGTCCTGCAGATCCAGTCATACTGTCCCAAGAGGATGGAGGGGGTGGAAAAAGACACAGAAGGCAGGACAGAATGGGGGGAAAAAGTTGATATTTCATACAGAAAGGATCATCACAGCTATGGATTGAGGATAGTTTCTATTGAAGAGTGATTAGTTCCTTATTGAGCTGATGTTTTATTACTTAGTAAGTCATGCTTCTTTATTGCAGTTGGATTTAGGACCCCTGCCCCCTTCTTCAAAGCTGATTGTGTGCGTATGCAGGGGGTGGTGGAGCCTCCTCCCCTGCCCCAGACAATGGGTGCAGATGGCCTTCAGGGTGGGGTGAATGTGGGGTGGGTAAAGACAGACATCTGCAAGAAAGAAAAGAGAGAGTGTGTGGCCTTTCATTCTGGAAAGCTAACTGTGTATTTTGGGTAGGAGGAATTGGCCAGTTAAGATAACTAGTTAAGAAGAGACAAGTGTGGAAATATTAACCAGAAGAGTGAATCAGATTTAAGTTTAGGGCCTACAGTCATCCATGTAATAAAACCAGTGTTGTTTCAGTCATTTTTACCCACTTAATGTTTTTCCAAATTAATTTGGTTTCTTAAACCTGTCCAAGCTGTTTGACAATGCCAGTATAAAAGGTGTCTATATAACTTGTCTACTGAGTCTGGTTAATCTTTTTTAAGTGAAGTGTGGTATGCTCAATGTTGCTTTTTTTAGTTAACCACATTTCTGTTGTTGTTTCATTATCTCTCACAGTTGAAATGGTTTTTGTTAAATCAGACACGTGTTTCTGATGAAGTGACAAGACAAGTGGGTCAGTATGGTCTACGGCAGAAGGCTGATATCCGCCGTCAAGAAAACCCATCTCATTCTCAAGTCTTACACACTATCTACCCTGCAAGAAAACAACATGACAAATCTAGAACTTGACCATCATAATCACCCAAGCTAAGCCGAGCACTTGCTGACAGATTTGTTTATAATGGAAGCTTTCCAGTTTAGTCATGTCATGTCACTCGCTTGTAGTCCATTCATCTGTCACTTTGTAGGAGCTAATCAAATTAAGACGGATGCCAGTGTGGGTGTGACATGGTCCTCATATTTGAAAACTGAACAAAACTGCAATAGGTAAAGGGAACTATGAGTCAGACTTAAATAACTTGTCCACTTCCAATAAAGATAAAAAAATTTTGTGTGGCAAATTTATTACTGTTAAAGCTTTTAGCTGTGTTTTGGAACAGGGTAGCAAAATTAAATTGAGGTTTTCTTGAAGGTTAAAGTTGGACTTTTACTGTTGATCTTTAGTTGGTCAATCTAGTCTCTGTGCTCCAAAAAGTCAAAGTATGTTGACCTAGAGACACATAGTACTTAGCAAATTCAGGACGTGCCTTCCTTTGAATGGCTTTAATGCAGAGTGATTACTCTACGCAATAAAATATAGTTGTCACTGTCTTTTGATGCTGGATATGGGGAATAAGCTGCTAGTGATGAAACTATTGAATATGAAGTCATTAAAATGATAGTTTTGAGAATATGGTTGAGATTGCGAGTCTGATGCTGGATGTACTGTGGATGTGCGCTCTGTCAGTGACACCGATAGTAAAATCATCTGCTCAAATTGAACCATTTCAAGTTTCAAAAGGTAACAAAATATGCTTTATATTCTTCTGAAATTGTTCTTAAAATATCAAATCAAGTGTTGCCACTGCAGCAGTTAAATATCCATTAGTGTTGGATACCACCTTATCACCAACTTCAATCAGCTGATAATCCATTTAGACCAGCAAAAAAAAAACAACTACCATCTTGACATATCGAAACATGCAACACATTTACAGAACATAGTATTTGGTTAACCAACCTGCAAGAAACCATCTAACATGTTACAAAAGACAGTTAGCATCAAATTCAAACCAGATTTCCATCAGGGTTACTGGCTGCCATGAACATGCAACTATTAAAATGCCACTTCCAACTGAACAATTTTGGTATTGGTTGGGTTGCCTCTTAACGACCAGAGTAAAATCTGGGTCCTAAAGTGAAACAATTTGAGAACCACTGATCTAGTGACACAAATACCAAGAAACGGTTCCTAAGAATGCATAGACCTCAGAACATGTTACACAGCAGAGTCGTGTTACTAATGAATGGTTGTTTTTCTCCCTTTCGAGAAACACAAAGGCATCAGTGTGACCTACTGCTCGATATAGTTGCCCTGAGACTGATGCATTACATGCGCACAATGGGCTTATCTCACAAGGAGGCCAGTGTGTGTGTGTTATGACACAGGGTCGTCCCGGATTAGACAGCCAATCGGTCCTCATTGTGCATGCTAAGATATCCTGAGAGTTCACAGGACAGGGCGGCTCTCACAGTATTGCGTTACAGGAAAGGGAGAACCAACAGGTACAAAATGAATCTAAATATGATCTTACGCTTTTCCCTCTCCTCTCTTTCTCTTCGCTCCCCTCCCTCCATTCTTGTCAGCCGGCTGTTACAAGGGAGACACATTGCATGACTCCCTCTTTTTTATTTCCCCCCACTGCATTCTGTGTGAACCATCCTGGCTGGTAAAGGGAGGAAGAGATGCAGTTGGATATTGGTGGTGTTGTTTCAGCACCTTAATCCCTTTTTAATATCAGATTTAGGAAAGAGGCAGAGAGGGACTGATAAAGATTGAGCCATATCCCCGCGCCGAGTTAGCTTCCTAGAGTCTTGCTGCAAAGTCATTCTGTCTAAATCCAATCTCATGGCGGCCTGTCCTCATTTAGAGGGCTGATGGGAGTGTGTTTATCATTGCATTGCTGACATGGCTTTGGATCTGTTTGGCTTCAATTCAAGAAGCTTCTGTTCTCTTTGAAATTGACTCAGATTGAGGCCATTACAGTCTGACTGGTGCAAATTTTTGTCCCGGCTTAACTAGACTTGCACGCTTTACCTCTTAGATTAGTGCGGTAAAATTATTATTTGCTTCCAAAATTAAAGTGTTTGTTTACATAATATAAGTATTTACAAATACTCACACATACGGTATATTTTTTGAAAAATATTTATACATTATAGTGCTGTCAAATGTTTGATCGCATCTAATCATATCCAAAATAAATTGTTTATGCGTCTATACATACTACATTTATTATGTGTATATAAATACAACCATATACATTACTTTGTGCAGTACACATACATTTCATTTGAAAGCTCTACAATGGATATATTGCCTTTCGATGTAAGAATTGGGATGCAAATAATTTTTTTTGAATACTATCATCAAAGACACCATTTGAAACTGAACGCAAATGGTTACTTTTAAAGCATAAATTTTATTTAAACAATTTATTTAATATTTAAACAATATTTAAACCTACTATTTAGATATACTAGTTTAACATTTTACATAACATTTACAATTACATTTCTGAATTTCTTGTCACAAGGTTTGTAACTCCTAGTTTGGACTTTATAACTCGATTTAACTCAAATCAACAGTTGCTAGTTTGTCAGTTCTAAGGGGAAGAAAAAAGGCAGAAGAGTAGAATTTAAAATCATGATTTTGAGGAAAAGACTGTCAAGTTGATTTTTCTTATCAGAGTTAAGATATAATCTCAGAATTGTAAGAAAAAAGTCCCAGAATTTTGGAAATATAAACTCAAAATGACCTTTTTATTATTTTATTCCATGGACTCCATCTGAAAACTCCCACACGATTAGTCTTCCCCCACAAAAAACAAAACAAGAAACATTTTATCACCAAAACTGGTCTAGAAACCAGAGATTAGCGTTTATGACTGACATCGACTGGTTTACTCCTAATTTTTATTTTTTTTTTAATTGAGCATAAGAAACAACATTCATGGAGCATTTTATTCTAGGTTTTGTTGCCAATTTTAAATATGTAATTCAATGTCCAAGTTGTTATATTCAGTCTTAAATATTTGATAAATATCGTAATGTACTTTAAGTGACATAACACATTATTTTACAGAAGCTAAAAAAATAAACAATTTCTTGTGTTTTCAGTGAGCAAGCAAACAGTTTAGCCACTAGCTTAACACTTAGCTCAGCTAGCTTAAGCAATACATCATGAGGAAGGGGGAACAGCATCTTGCATAACGCCAAGCTGCAATGTAAACTGAATCCTACTAGCCATTTCGAAGAAAGGACAGGCCCATGGAAAGTTTATAAACAGCCTACAGTCATACTTTCTTACATTACCACAACAGGTGTAATCAGCTTTAGTTATATCAGATACTATAGGAACATATCATTTAATTTTTTTTTGGAATGTGCTGAAGCGACACTCACATGCAGACCTTGAGAGTTTAGGCCTGTATAAGTGTTATAAGTCACACTCACACACATCTATCTCTGTCACTTAAGAAACCTGACCCTCCTATTTACGTCCGCTCAGGTCAACACGGGAGAGGGACGCACAGGAGACAATGTGCAGAGCGCAAGGGCTGATCCTGATTAACCCTCTCTGACCTACACTGTCATCCTACACTGTGTGTGTGAGAAAGAGAGAGTATGAGCCAGGTCACCATGTGCTATTGTGGGTAGGACGCTGCTTAGGGATTGTGTGTATGTGTGTGAATGTGTGGACCTGCAGCGCCGTGGGCTCCATTAAAGGCATTGTCCCCTGCTTGGGACATCCTCCTACTTCCCTCCACGGTGACCCCGCTGACCTCTTTTCATGCATAGATGGGGTCTGCCTCTCTCTTGCCCTGGCACTGGGATAGGACTGTTTCTTCCTTGAAAGTTGTTGGGGGGACTCCAATACACCATCTGCTCCAGATGTCTTGCCCATTGGACACCGGTTCACAGCAGGATGTGTCACCTAAGGAAATTATATCAACCGAATATCATTTACACCCTTAAAAACAAATTATAAGCTGTTCATATTAGAAAGGCACACTGCTGCCTATTTTGATTTGAGTTTATTTTAAACCCCCAGAGCAGTTAAAAACCTAATAAAAACATTATATATAACACTAACATTTAAATATATATACATACATACAAAATTAATATATGTAGTAAAATATATAAAAATATCACAGGTAACAAATTGATACAAATATTATACATGCATGCATTTATTAAATGAACTATATATATATAATGGATGTGTGCGTGTGTGTAAAATATATTTGTGTAAGAAAATAAGTACAAATAAATACAAATATAAATGATCATGTATATAAATATGTACTATTATAGTATGCAATGTATATATTAAAAATTGTAACCAGGTTCTCTCGCAGAGAACTTGGCGAGGCTCATAAGAACACTGTGTCTCCTGACGGTTCCGTCAGGACTGTCCATGAGAGTGTACGAACAAACTGTCCGGGCGTTTCAAGGAGGGCAGGAGTGAAGCAGAGTGCAGAAGGAATGAAACAGGGAGTCTCTGGGGGGGTTTGCTGACACAAATTAACCTCCCTTTTGGCTCCACAGAGCTTGTCTCTATGGCCTGTAGAGGGAGTGTGTTTCTCCCTCCTCGTCCCCTCTGGCCGGGCATCCATCTGGACTTGAGCTGTTTTATTGTTTTGACACTGGCAGCAGGACACCGTCTGGAGACCTGGGGCCCCCATTTCTCTCTCTCTCTTTCTAACACCCCCACTTCACAGTTCCTCTCACTCTTCTCCATCTTAATGTCCAGATCACGCCGTCTTCCACTAAAGCCCATCTAAACGATACGGCCATAAGAAACAGCAGTTTCCCAGCTCACTCTGTTCTTCCAGGACACCCCACGCCTGAAAGGATGTATTGTCTAAGGGCTTGTGTTTTTCGGCCCACTGACCGACTTCCCACAGCTCCTGTGTCATGAGCTCACAAGGCAGCTGGGCTGAGTCTTTCTTCCTGACAGGAAGGACATTTATGTAGCACGCTTTGAAGCTTGAAGTTGCGTGGAAATGTTTGCTTAACAATTGCACTCGTATTAGTACAATCTTTATTTAGTATACTTATTATGTATACTTCTTAGTATGTCATGCTTGGAAACTGCGAAATGAACACTGGCCAGGTGCCAGAGGGGAGTGAATATTGTTTTTTTCGGAGAGTAATTAAATAGACCAGTTAACAAACAGTTTTTTTTCTTTATTAGAACATGGTTTTAAGTCAGTTATTTATATCTTTTGCAGAAAATCAGTTTACATTTACAAACATTATTTTTGTCATTAAATAACAGCCAGTGCTCCACACAGAGACCTAATCTGATAATCATCCAGTCTGTCTGGAATGGCATGAAGTAACAGAACAAACTGAGACAGACTAAATCCAGAAGAACTGTGGCAATGTCTCCAAGATGCTTCAAAAAAACCTACCTACAAAGCTATAGTCCTGTTCAAAGTTTTAGACACTTCTGTAAAAATGCTAAAAAAATGTGGAGGATGCTTTTTAAAATATTGCCATAAATAGATTTAATTTATCAATTAACTTCTATTAACTAAACCAAATAAATATTTGGTATAACAGCTTTTGGTAAAACAGCTTCTATTCCGAGGTACACTTGCCCATACTTATTCAGGTAACTTTCTGTTGCATTCAGAGTAAGCTTTGTTTACATTACGTGTGCATACTGTTTATATTTATGTATATATAAAAAGAAACATGTTATGTTTATATATTAAATACACACACATATATATAAATATATATACATAAATACAGTGCCCTCCACTAATATTGGCACCCTTGGTAAATCTGAGCAAAGGTGACTGTGAAAATAAATCTACATTGTTTATCCTTT
>JAUYWG010000060.1:10605140-10619288 GCA_034779775.1 Enteromius afrohamiltoni | reverse complement strand
CATTTTGTGCTCAGTGACTAATTCTTGTGTTTATTTTGATGTTTGTGTTTGGATTATTGTCCCAGTGGAAGACCCAACCATGGCCCAATATAAGATTTCTAACTGTTAGTCAGTTTTAGATTTGTTATCTGTTGGTAATTTGATAGAATCCATGATGCCATGTGTCTAAACAAGATGTCCAGGGCCTTCAGCAGAAATATAGGCCCACAAAATCAAAAGCATACAGCAGTATATTTCATTGTACACATGGAGAACTTTTTATCCCTGTGTTCACCAGACCCATTTTGAGTGTTTGCTGCTTAAAAGCTTGTTTAATCTGTTGTAGTTCCAGTCCTGTCTGACAACTGAACATGCTAGAGATGAGGAGAATTTTTCTTAAACCCTCCTGAACAACATGTGCTGATGTAGGGGCTATTTGGCTGATCTTTCTGTTAAACAAGAAAACATGGCTGGATAATTTCATGTCCATAATCACCCTGGAGACAGCAGTCGCATTATATATATATATATATATATATATATATATATGTATGTATGTGTAATTTGTGTAAGTTTATTAATATTAAAATTTAATAATATTAAAAATAACAACTTTATTATTTTTTCCAATAACATCACAAAGAAAAGCTGGGACAAAAACAAAACAAAAAAACCCACAAGGCCTCTTAATTTCCATTTAATCTTGATGCTATATATACACAACCAGAACATCTTCAAAACATTCATTTTCATGGGCAAAATAAATCACAAGACTGAGAACATTTGGGTCACTATAGAGGCTAATCTTAAGAGTTTCACTATGCATAGGTCTCACCCCAGTTCAGCCCTTAGGGCAGCATTATTCTATGTTATGTCAAAGTTAAATGAGACGATTGAGAAGAATCAAATTAGATGAGCAGGGAAAACAAAAGCAAATGTGGCTTGTAAAACAACCCATGTCCTACCAGCCTCCTTCTGACCACTTTGTGTCCTTAAAACATCAGAGCTAACCCACGCTGAACATTAGGGACTGGCCCCACTGACTCAGTCGCCCACAAACTCGTGAATCACACCAGTGTCTGGAGACAGAATTTGTTGCATATATTTTAGGTGTTGCATTCATGGGAAAAATGTAGAAAGGCACATCAGTGCAAACACAATAGTGAAGAGCGTGCTTTCAGATGAACAGTCTCTCACTTGTGCAAAAGAAATCAGATGCATATTCATTCTCAGAGAGGTTAAAGTGAAGAACAGACTGGGTTTCTTAACACTGAGTATTACTTATTACTTTTTTGTAGAAAAAATTCTACATATTTTTTAAAGTGAAAGCATTGTTTTGTTTATGAAAAGAGGGAATTTCTCCCACAGCAGGGCTGGTCTTTGCTAGTTTTTGGTGTATATTGGTGATAAGAGGAGTTTTCCATTAAAAGTGCTTCATACATAAATGTGATGGGAAACAAGTGCTGCGGTTGTGCACCACATACACATGATATTTTTTTTAACATGTTTTGCTGTGTCAGATCCCAGAACTGAAAGTAAGAAAAGCACAGCCCATATGTTCACACATTTTTGAGACCACATCTTTAAAGAGACAGTTCACCCAAAAATTACAATTAGCTGACAACTTACTCATCCTCAGGTAATCCAAGATTGTTTCTTCATCATATTTGGAGCAATGTAGCATTGCTTGCTCTCTAGTGGATCCTCTGTATTGAATGGGCTCCAGAGAAAACATTATGGACTCATATTTTGGCCAGAAGCAAGTTTGCTATATGGTTTTTGATAAACAAACATGCAGCTTTTCTCTTAAGACATTTACTGATGGACTGGAGTGGTGTGGTTTATTACTATTATACTTAAAAAAAAAAAAAGATTTATTAACAAACTACTTCTTGCAAGATGAGAATGAGAATAACAAAGTGTCATAATCTGTACATGAAATTCTTTTTCACATTATTATTGTTATTTTTTAAGTTTTGTAACAAAACAGCAAAAAATCTGTAACAAAACACTGTAAAACAATAAACACAGAACAACAGCTTTGGATGGGGTCGAAATATAGAATTGACAAAATTTACCAGCCCATCTATTTAAAAAAATAAAAATAAAATAAATAAATAAATACAAGGTAAATCAGAAAATTAGTAGATAATATGGGGTATATTTAAAAACTTCCTCCCCATTTTTCACCCAGCTCTTTTATTAAGGGTTTCCATTGTTCAACAAACCGGTTCATTCTGAGTCTTAAACTGTACGTTATTTTTTCCATCCCATAGATTTCCCTTACTGTCTGTAAGCAATTCTCAAGTGTCAGAGTCCTTCTCTGCAGCCATTTAATTGTAATGTTGTTTTTTGCTGCAACTAGGAGTATGCGCAGGAGATATCTACTCTTCTAACTTTTTATTAAATCCTTTTTAACTCCTAAGAACCTCAAAAATTTTATTAAGACTAAATATGGTGTGGATTATTATGATGATTTATCAGCTGTTTGGACCCTTATTGTGATAGCACCCATTCACTGCAGGGGATCCATTAATGAGCAAATGATTCAATGCTTAATTTCTCCAAATCTGATGAAGAAAAAAACAAAACAAAAAAATCATTAATGCAACTGGCATTTGAATGTTGTATTTCTGCCAAAACTTTCACTTGAAAGACGTGTTTGACCATTGCATTAATGTCTTTTTCTGGGTCTTTGTGCATGACATGGCATCTTAAAAATGTGATGCTTAAGACGTTCAAAATCTCTAGACCTTATTTTTTTGGTGCTACCAGTCAAAAATAACTGGTTTGTAAATTTTGCTATATTATTACCAAATATGGCAAGAGTCGTTTTGATCCTGTGAATACTAATACACAAGCAAAGGGAAGTCGTATTTTTGTTTTCTTTGCACACTAAAAGCAAAGTATGCTGGTAACTTTATAAAATTACAGTTGAACCACTGATTTCATGGACTATTTTAATATCCTCACTATTTTACAGGGCCTTGAATGTGTCTATGAAAAGTCAGAAAGCTTAATTAATGTTGTGAAGATGAACAAATATCTTTATTAACCAACCACAGGATTTTCATTTTGGTTTAAGTTTTGTTGTCGATAATTTTGGCATTGTTTAATATATGAAATCGGATCAATAAGACCTGTGATCAATCAGTTCCAAAAACATAATATAATACCTGAGCAAATTGATTAAAAAAAGTAATTACATTATACAGTAGTACAACGTGATCAAATGTGAAAAAAAAAAAAAGTATCTTGAGTATAATCCTTCAACACTGAAAATTAAAAATTTCTCCTTTTGTGTTCCACAGAAGAAAATCTCACCACACGAGGGGCAAGTAAATATTATTTTTGAGGTAAACTAACTTTTGAAATCAAATGTTCCCCTTGTTTGCCGCAGAGCTATGTGCCTCGTGTCATCGGATTCCTTGTTAAATTCAGTTAAGATGTGCATTTCATAACTGTAAAATGGTTGTATATGAAGAACTGAGCAAAAGCAATGAATGACAAATGCAGAAATGGAGTGAAATGCATGTTTGCGTCCCACACAGACGAGTGCAGCATTTGCTTCTTAAAATAGTTTATTTGTGAATTTACACTGATTAGCAATACATCTAAAAGTAAGTCAGTTAGATAAACCATTTATATACGATTTCACAGGTCACAAAGAGGCTCGGCTTAAACTTGTATGCCAAAGGCCTTCTGAACCACAGACTAACAGTGAGGCATTAGTAAAACAAGGTGCAAAAAACGTTTTGAAGGGGTAAAACCAGCAACAAAAATCAAAGAGAATGTGATGCACATTCCAGTTAACGCTTCCCAAAAACAAAAAACACAATGCGCAACAGAAACCAAAGCAAATTGGAGCCAAAAAAAGGAAAACTTTAAAGCAATAAACTAGTTAATCTTCCTGCCCGTCCCTCGCACCCAGTGCAGCTTTAAAAGCATTTTAATCCAATGCCTGGCCCGCGTTCAAAAGCACATGCTATTTACACAGCTTAGAAGTGTCTGTCTCTGTCTCCATGCCCAAGCCAGTACTTCACATTGCCCGCTGGGATATACATATTTCTCTCTCTTTCTTTCTCTTAGTGGTTCCTCTTCTTCCTCCTCCCACAAGACAACCACATTCGGGCCTAACGGAGTTCAAACTGAGGTCAAATGGCTAATCTTAATCATAAGAGATTAGCTATTAGTGTACGTTCTGTCCAAGAAGCATCTCGTGGGATGAAACCGGGCAAAATCAAGCCACCTCTGAGCTCACAGGAACCGGAGGTGGCAGAGGGAAGATGAGTAAATCAATTGAGTTTTAGACGCAAAAAAGGAAGAAAAAAACAAAACACACTGTACAACGCCGTTCGTGATTATGAGATGACTGCAAGGTGACAATGAATGATGTTGCATCATAAAGGCCCAGAATGTTATGAGAATCACTTCAACCAAATAGAATATATGAACCTACCACTGATCCTGTGAGAACCAGAACTTCCTTTAAAAATACAGTTTACAAATATATATATATATATATATATATATATATATATTTTTTTTTTTCCTTACACGTTAAGAAGTTTCCCTCCTCCACCCTTTTATTTGTCTAAGATGCTGAAACATTTGTTTTCATTTCGTGGCTTTTTTGCTTTATATCTTCATTCGTAATGTTTTCTTAGTGCTGTCAAATGATTAATCACATCCAAAATAAAAGTTTGTTGACATAATGTGTGTATACTGTGTTTTTTTAAATAATGTATATACAAATGCACATGCATGTATACATTTAAGAAAAATTATTTTTTTAAATAAAATTTATATGAATATAAATATTTTCAAAATATATACCATGTATGTGTGTACACACATATATATATATATGTTTATTTTGGATATGATTAATTGTTTGACAGCATTAGTTTTTCTTATGCATTTAAAAGTGCAGCACAAAAATATATATTTTATACACATATACATCTCATCACTCCAGTTTTCATATTTTTCCATTACATGTGTTTAGTAATTTGAGCTATTATGCAAATGAGAAGTCAGGCACCGCTACGTTATCAGCCATATAAATTCAGCCTAGCAAAACATGCAGTTTTTTCCCCGTTGTTAAAAGTATAGAAACAAGTAAAAACAAAAATATGGATAAAAACAGAATTGTTTCAATAAAAAAAAAAAAAAAAAAAAGTTAAAATATTTCATGAGTTGAAGAGTTGATGTTCACTAAAACGTGACTGCTCTGCTTTTTTTGTTATTTTTGTTTAGCTGTTTTCATACAGACCGGAGGCTGAAGTGACACTGGATTGCAGGCAGTGTAAAAGATACAAAATAAGATAAACCCTGTTAAAACACAACCCCCGAACGGCTTCCAGTGTGATTCTTTAAGCGTTTCCTCTGTAGCTGGAGAAATGACGTGAGCAGAACTGACACCACGAGAGATGACGAAAAGAAAAGGGGCTCATAAAAGGTCTGCATGAGAATGTAATAAACATACAGTATGAAAAAAATAAAATAAAAATGCAGTACGGACTCCGAGATAAAATTATTATAGATTTTCAGTCCATCAGGTCAGAGAAGCCAGTTTCCCAGGAGTTTCCCTCGCTTCTCCACCTGTTTAAAACTCAATCATGGCACGACTTTTAAAAATGAGTGTTGCTCCATCTATTGACCGACTCCCAAAATAGCGTGCCTGTTTTTTTTAAAAAACAAGCTTAAAAAACGTAAAAGGACAAACAAAGACAGACATAGACACTCTCCATCCTCTAGGCTTCCACTTTCTCTTTCTTTTTGTTCTTCTTGAGAAAGGACGGGGTTCTGAACTTCTTCTTCTTCTTATTGGGTGATTTGGAGGGCGAACTCTCAGGTGTCAGGGCCTCTTCGATCTTCTCTCCCGAACGCACACTGATCTCTACACTCTCCACGCTGGTGGTCAGCTGACTCATACGCTTGATCAGCTCATCCTCATCACCATGCTTGTCTTTACCATTCAGCATCACGCCGGTGTGGTTCTCTGTGTGAGGAGCGATAAAAAACTAATCAATGTTTGCTTGTGCTAATGATTTTTATTTGTTTATGGTGGTTAACTGTATTAGTAGTAAATTATACAGTAACAATTACAAATATTATGTAATGATGAATATTAAACTCTTTATTATTAAGTTACAGAGTTTAGCAACCATAAAGATTTTTGCTGGTTATTTATTGTACTAATAATTATATTAGAAAAAACTGACTAGTACACTAATCACATTTTAAGTTACTATTCTTATAATTTTCCAGAAAAAATGTTTTGCTATTGAATTTTATTTGCTAGAAATTGTCTGTTGTGGTTTTTATTTATTGTGTAATTGTTTTATTAAACTAAAATAAGAAAATACACTAAAATTATTAAGTTGTAACATGGATACATTGATGGTTTATTCTATTGTTGTGCTAGAACATAAAAAAAAAAAAGATAACTTAATAAGCTACAATGTTGTTGACAAAAATGTGCTTATATTTTTTTTTAAATGCTGTTCCATGAAAAAACTATTTGTTTGTTGCATTGAAAAAAAAAAACGGTAAACTAATTAAAAACAAAAGCAACAGATTTCAAAATATACTACAATGTTACTGTTACATTAAAATAAATAAATCAATATATAGTTGAGAATCATTTATTACATTTAATTAAATTATACATTGACAACAATTATTAAATTACTAATACCCCATATGAAATTATTGCTTTATTTTACAGAATTATTACTTCACAGCGATTGATTAGTGCATATTAAAAAAAAAAAAAAGGTTTGAATATTTAATACAAAGCTTTTTTGAACATTACATCCTCATCTGCACTCGTACTGCTCAAAAGTAAATCATTGTATCATCATTACAAGCAGCTCTGGGGCAACACGTTCTGGCTCGAGTGTGTCCTACTCTACCAGATATACGTTTTGAATGTGCCCTCAATTGTTGCCTACTTATGGTTCATCACGGCTCATGTAATACATCTGGTTGAGTAACTGCTGATTTTAATGCAACAGGTACAGAGTGACTGAGCCAACACTTCCTGTTTCTCCACTCAACACTACACTTTAACCCACCGTGTGAGTGAGTGTGTGTGTGTGTGTGTGTGTGAACGCATATCAGCATTTCCTTCGCTTATATTGCGCTTCATCTTCAGTTTATGAAGTCTCTACTGTGTTCCCTTCAAAAGCTCCTCCTGTAGTCAACTTTTATTTACTCTTTTAAATGGGAATATTAGGTATTGGTTGTTTTTTTTTTTTAAAGCAACAGAAAAGGTAGGTAACACAGAGCAACATATTCTGCCACAGAAAGTTTCACAAGCAGCAGGACAGTTCATAATAAACATTTTGAAAATTTGATTCCTGTTGAACTCTGCTATTATATTATTGTTTTTTTGTTGCATTTATTTTAAATTCAATTTTATCTTCATATTTTCACTTTCATTTTAATTTTAGTAATTGCATTACATATATTTCCCCTCACAATTTAAGTTCTATTTGGTTTTAATTAAAATGTTTCGTTTTTAAAATTACAGTACTAATTACAGTAACTTTCTTTCAGTTAGCTAAGGCAACATCTGTTTTTGTTTTGTGTTTCTCATTTAATATTCTCATGTAATATTTTATTTTAGCAGCTTTACTTTTCCTGTATTACTGTAGTAAATTACAACTGAAATAAATAAATAAATAAATAAATAATATATATGTATGAAGGGTGCTTGCCCTAGTTAATGTAGTTATTACAGTAACCTACAACTGAAATAAAAATAAATTACAGTTAAAATAATATATATATATATATATATATAAATAAAAAACAATATATATAAAAAATGAAATAAAAACTAAAACTCAACAAAAACTGATTCAAAACATTCGTAACTATAGAAGTATATATTTTTACATTTTTCATGTAGCATTTATATTTTTTATTTCAGCATTACTTAAAATGTAAAAAAAACAAATAAATAAATTCATGATTGTAGCTCTAGTTATTCTAGTAAACTACAAGTGAAATAATCTGAAATAAAATTAACAGTGTCCTGAGGAATCATCAGCTTCCCTGGAAACAGACGAGGTACACCTGCCCTGCCTCATCGCCAGCCGATCGGTCACAGCTGAAGCTCATCAGGCCCCGGCTACATAAGCCTTGGGTGCAGCCACAGAGGGTGAGAACTTTCTCCATGATAGCTAACATTTCCTTTCCTTCTGCCCTCAGACAGCAGCCCGTGACCAACCAGCCACATTAACAAAAACAATAATAGTATGTCAAAGTTGTTGTTTTTTATGTAATACTTTAATATAATTTTATTTCAGATTTACTTCAACTATTGATTTTAAACGTTTTAGCTTATACTCTGAACTGATTCAGTATAATGATTTTCCCAGTGTTTTCCTTTCTTTTTTTCTCTTGAATTGTTGCCTAGCAACCCTGGTAAACATTTGCAGCTAATATTGACATATGTTAACATACTGCAGTTGAAAGCTGCGTAACACACACTCAGGTCAGAGGTGAGGTGAGACAGCCAACTCTTTCCGTGTGCTATACCTTCTTTAGCGGGAGTGTTTTGTGGAGACACTGACTGAGAGAGCGTGGAAGTGTCATCTGACGTGAGCTGTTCTTCCTCTGCAGGAGTCAGTCGGTTAGTGAACACACAGAGACAGACAGTTAGACAAGTAGAAAGGTTAACATGCAAGACACCGTCACAGCTGGAAGACAGTCTTAGCTCTATGCATTCAAGTTAGTTCTGTGCCAGACACACAGTACTGGTGTTCAGTTATACCATTAGCATCGACTGGGTCATATATACATGTGTGACTTTGGGAACAGGAAATTAGAGACCTTGCTCTTAAAAGCAAGGTCTCATGCATCACAGTGGTCCTTCTTTATTAGTTTACACCAGTTGGTTTAAAGGTTTGGGGTTAGTAGGGATGTTACAATGCACCACTAGATTTGTATCTCTGCTGTTCAATAAGCGCCACCTGCTGCCAGAGCGTCTCGTTCAGCCCGTCTGCTGTGTTTAGTGCAGATGCTTAGCTTCAAAGATAATGTAGTTGGCTTCAAATTATTTAATCTTCTTTTAATCAAACACTGCTCATGCTGCATGTGTGTCTTTTCTATTTTTATTGCAGTTAAAATGCAGTAGCTGCCTCTTTAATTTCAAATTAAAAGGGCACAGGCACAAAGTCTTAGTTTATTCATTTGAAGGGATTTTTTTGTTTTGTTTTTAATTTATTTACTATATTACTCTTTTTTATGAAACGCATTGCACCGTGAGTGAATTGTTGCATCCCTAGGAGTAAATTTTTTGGATGTCTCTCATAAGGCCTGGATTTATTTGGTCAAAAATACAGTAAAAATAGTAACACTGAAATATTATTACTTCTCAAAAAAGTACTGTTTTATATGTGAATATATTTTAAAAATATAATTTTCTTAGTGCCTAATTGTAGGTCAAGGCAGAACGTTTATAGAAAAAATCTAATATATACAAATTATTTATTCATAAAATAAAAAAAGCCTGTATCCTGTATAAAGCATGTATCCTTTACTCCAGTCTTCAGTGTCACATGATCCATCCGGAATCATCTGATATGCTCTCAGTGCCTGCTCAAGAAGCATTTATTTTTATTAATTAATATTTTCCATTATTTCAAGATTCTTTAATGATTAGGAAAATTCAAACTAATTTTCATTATTTGCGATGGAAACCTGTCCACTTTTGGTCCATTTAAAATGCCCTTACTAAGTAAGAGAAAACATTTTCTCACATATTCAGATAAATATTACACAAGGTGTGAGGGTCTGCTGAGCGTGTTTTACCATCTACTCCAAGCTGCTGCCACTCTACTCGCTTCTGGTAGTCCTGCAGCTCTTTCTCGCTCAGCTCGGTGAAGGGGTTTGGAGGAAGTGGTCCTGTCTGCTCCTCGTCGTCACCCATGTATGGCTGCAAACACAGAACACAACATAAGAGCTTCAAAACGCTCCTCAGTTATAAAACCATGACAAAAAAACACTCAAACACACAGATGTCTTCATGACTGAGCATTCAACAGCAAGACAAGTCACGGTAACACTTTGGAGCCCGTATTTATAATACATTATAAGGGTATTCTTAAGGCACTATAATAAATGCATAATATATTATAAAAACACTTAAAATGTGTTATAGCATATCACGAACAAACACAACTTTAATACATTATAATATTTAAGTATCTGTTATTAAATTACTAATAACACAATGAACGCCACATTAAATCTACTTCAATTATAATGGACTATATAATCTCTTGACATTGTTTATTTAAGATCTGCACAGTACTTTATTACATCTTTTGAGTGGTTGGGTGCTGATTATTATTTGAGTGTTTGGTGGGAGGCTAATACTGAGGCTAGTGTAAGCTAGCTGACACTTTCAACTGAAAATATAACTGCAAGCAGTGATGATGGGCCCTCGTCCAGTGGCATCAGGAGAACGGTGCATGCATTTACAGTAACCCTTTGGCAGTTAGTCACTCTCTAGATTTTCTTTTAGTTTTTAACATTATGCAAATTAATGTGAACAATATTTATATAGCGTTTGTGAATCTTAGTTAATATTATGTACACGACTGACTTCTACATTATTATTTTACATGCATATTTAATGTACATCAGTAACTGTACCATGAACTAACAAAGAGTTTTTTACCAAAACAAATAAACACAGTAAAAATATATTGTTCATTCTTAGTTTGTTATTTGTGAATTAGCTAAATAACTATATTATTTAACTATACTAGAAAACATGAACAAAAATTATGATATTTATTCATGTTAAAGTAGTTTAAAATGTAATGTAATGTAAGTTTTGTCATATTAGTTAATGTAACGTGAATTAACATGACATGAATAACTTTAATGTTAATTATGATGTAAAATATAAAACAAGTTCATATTTAGTTGTGTTAGTCAATGCATTAACTAATGTTAACCAAAGAGACTTTATTTTAAATTGTCGCCAAACCTTTTATGATCTACAACTATTCTTAAAAGTTATTTGAAATAATTTATAAGCCTTTGTGAAATAATTATATAAAACTATTTTACCATTAAAATATTACCTTTATGCATATTTTTCATATTCTAATTAATTGAACTGAGCAGAAAACAGTCATAGTTAAAAGATTTCTTATCCTATCAGTCAGAGATGTTGAAATATATATTAAAGTTGATTCTATGCATTAACTTTCACTGTGACAGAGAATTAGTAATCCTGCACCTCCGCCTAATGTTCATTGGTATTACCTAGCCTTAACTTCTCATTTTTTTAATCTGATAGTTTTAATTTTCTCGAGGTCCCTGAGCATGTGTCGCCATAACAACAGCGTTATTGTGGTAAGTTTTCGGATGATTGGACCATTCAAACCAAAATAGCTGTCTTCTTGTCGGTCATAGCTAATGAGTGTAAATTTGTAGAAAGTTGTTTTGATAAGAACAATATATATACTGAGTTTGTAGGAAAGACTAACCCTCTTTAGAGGCGCTGTAGAGCGTGCTTCACATCCATTTAAGAGCTTTTGCCAGTGTCTAACTATCATTAATGTTTATATGTCTACTTAGTTTTATGTAATTCCAAGCATGTTACCTGCCTCAAAAACACAGAAAATAAAAGTTAAAGTTTAACACGTTGCCAAGGCAACAGCATTTATGGTATCAATATTCCATGAACAGTTTTACATCGGCCGTATATATTTTCATTATTCTGATTAAGTTTGAAGCAAATCGATAAAAAATAAAATAAGATGCTAAATTCAAAGCATTCTCAAAACGATACACTACCTGCTGTCAGTTGGTTGGCGCTAAAACTTTGACTCCTAATAATCACATATATGCGATCTGCATCACACATCGTACACATCCCTGAAGTTTGATCAAAATCAGATCAATGTATGTTGACGTTATTAGACACTTCCTGTTTCTCATTTCTCACTAAAATAAATGATCGTACTCTTAAAAGCTATAAATCACAAATAAAAAAATATTATGACACATTAAAACTCATGTGTTTTTAAATGGGATGATACAACATATTAAAAAGTTATTTATAGTGCATAATGCATTCATCATAATGCCTTAAGAACATCCTTCTAATGTGTTTGGGTGTTACCCATGTCACAAATCCTCTAACATTAAAACACAAAATATTAAGTAAAAACACCGCAAATCCTAAACAACAAGACTTCGATGTGAGTCATGCAGATATTAAAAAAATGAAAACACAGTGACAAACAAAACCCCTTGAGATTTTACCTGGACTGACGACTGTCCCTAAAAAAAAAACAGAGCTTCATAAGAGCTTGCTTTAAAACGTTTGGCCCTTTTCTTACAAACTGATGCTCATTCAGCACCAGTCTCTGAGAGGATCTGGCGCCCCCTAATGACACGGGGTTACTATGTTTATGTCGCTGACACTTACCGGTGGTCTCTCCACCACAATCCCTGCCAGACGTTGAGACTGTGGCCCGGCTGTCATCATGTCGAACCGGTTCTGTTCACGAATCTAAAACAATCATGAGAAAGCACTTAGTGACACTGATAAAATGATGGATAAAGCAACGTTCAAACCAAGAACTATGATCAAAAACATAATAATATAAGTCACTTATACTCAACTCAGCTGTCAATATTTTAATCGTTCATCAGGTAGGAAAAAAAAGATGCTTGAGTGAGTTTTAAACAGTCTGATCACACTCATAACTCACCTTATTTCTCTTTGCCAGGACTTCATTGGGGTTCGTGTTCAGAGGAACAAACTGGTTGGGATCTTCAATTCGGATTGGAGTCCCGCTGGCATTTCCACCATCATCTGACTTCATCCACTGCAGAGGAGGAGTAAGAAAATGAGCTTTAGTACAGAATTAGTACAGTATTTCTTAGTACTCGATTACTAAAAAAAAAAAAAATCTTTTCAACTTTTAATAAATTGTCACTTCAATGCTTTCAATTACCTAGACATGCTTTTTATTAATTACAAAATAATTAAATTTAAACAATTTTTTTTTTTTTTTTTTGGAGAAAATTAAACTAATGGAAAAATAATGGATGTTATAAGGTCTCCAAATTGTGCATTTTTAAGCTGAATAAATGGTTATTCAGCAATTTATTGTTATTCAATAAATTGTTCAATTGGATAGGTTTCATTGTTTCTATTAATTACACTATTTCCTTTTTACCATTAAAATAAAATCCAGAATAGATCAAACAGAAAACCATGGAATGCAGAATAATTTAATGGGGCCCTAAATATGCAGCCAAAGCTGAAATACTGTAATACCACTAGAGGTCAGGAGGGAACTGTGTTTGGCGTCAGACTCAAACTCAGTGCTGCCCACTGACACAAGTTACTTCAAAAGTCTCTGTGATGACAGAAACACGTGTTCATTTCATCTGCTGTCAGGTACGCTCAGGAAATAACCACATACCTGCTCATCCACAAAATCCTTTCTGATAAGAAAGATTTACTGCTTACAGCACACAAAAACTGGCCTGCATGAATCTCAGCTGACCATAACATAGAGCCTCACCATAGTCCTGGTGCGCCCGTTCTCCTCGTTTGCCCCATCCGACACGTTCACCTTCATGTAGCAGTTGGGTGAATTGAGCCAGCGAGTCTTCTCTCTCTGCTGTCTCTGCTGCAGGAGCTTTAGAGGGAAGCGTGGAGCCTCGTCGTCATCAAACATGAACGCTGTGACTGTGGCAGGGATCTCCACTTCACTCTTGTGCCGCGGCTTCTCCCGCACAATGGGGTGCCGGTACGTGTAGCCCGTCCTGTAACCCTGAAAGAATTTTTTTTTTCATTGGAGGAAACCGACAAATAGGTCAATACAAATACAATTTTTTTTTTTTTTTTACTAAATTCTAAATACACAAATATTGAAACTTATAAAATATAATATAATTTTAATATATAGTACTAATGATACTATTACAATTAGTTAATTAGCCCGGTTCTGTCAACACTGCACTGGTTCCCTATCAAACATCGTATAGATTTTAAAATCTTGTTAATTGCCTGAATGGCTTAGCTCCTCAGTACTTGAGCGAGCTCTTATCACATTATAGTCCTCCATGTCTGCTGCGTTCTCAAAACTCTGGCCATTTGATAATACCTAGAATATC
>JAUYWG010000060.1:10593274-10605040 GCA_034779775.1 Enteromius afrohamiltoni | reverse complement strand
AGAGATGATCTTCATCAGAACACCTAGATGAGCTCCGTGGACAGATCGCCGGATCCAGATGCACACACACACACACAACCCAACGTGTTTAAAATTGAACTGGAAATTAGGTGCTGGGCACCCGGCCAGAGGAGAACTGGACCCAACTAAGCCTGGTTCTCCCAAGGTTTTTTCCCCCCATTCTCTCATGGATGGGGTTTTGGTTCCTTGCCACTGTCGTCTCTGGCTTGCTTAGTTGGGGACACCTGGTTTTCAGTGATTATCGTCGTCTTGTCTACTGAGACCGTCTCTGGATTTGATAAATAAAATTTTATCTCGTCATTATACATTACCATTACTCTGTTGTTCTATTTAATAATGTTCAGTGCTTTGATACAATCTGTATTGTTAAAAGCGCTATATAAATAAAAGTGACTTGACTTGATATTAAGTAAAAATATACATTTTTATTTTTAAATAAAAAATTTAAAATTTAGTAATTTAGATTTTTACTAAAGGCATTTATACTTACTTATGGCCTTTTATAAATGATTGTAAATATATAATGAGTAAATAATACATTTATATAAATATTCCAAAATTCATTTTAAGCTTTCATAAGTGTAGTTACAAGGCTTAAACTTGCTAAAATTGGTCATTTTTATTTGCATAATTTAACATTTCAATAACAATATTATTAAATAAAACTTAAAATATAATGTAATAATGTAACGTAATAAGGTAAGACTGCACTGTTTTAAGGAGAGGATGAACGGGGTCGAACGGGTGAAATGTTGGGCAAAAACCTCCTTCCCTCAGTCAGAGCATTAAAGATGGGTCGTGGCTGGGTTTTCCAACAGGACAATGACCCAAAGCTCATAGTCAGGAAAATCAAGAAGTGGCTTCGTAAGAAGCATATCAAGGTTCTGAAATGGCTTAGCCAGTCTCCAGACCTAAATCCAATTGAAAATCTTTAGAGGGAGCTAAAACTAGAACAGATCTGTATGGAGGAGTGGGCCAAAATCCCTCCTGCAGTGTGTGCAAACCTGGTGAAGAACTACAGGAACCCTTTGACCTCTGTAATTGTTAATAAAGGCTTCTGTACCAAATATTAATTTTCTTTTTTTTACTCAAGTTATCAAATACTTATTTGACACAGTAATTCCCAAATACATTATTAAAAAAAAATCATACAATGTGATTTCTGGATTTCTCTTTTTAGATTATGTCTCTTACAGTGAAAATGCAACTTTTGACCCTTTGCTTTATTTTTATTTAGTAGAAGCACCATTTTGATCTAATACAGCTACATGTCTTTTTTTCACACCTGGATTTGGGGATACTCTGCCATTCCTCCTTACAGATCCTCTCCAGTTCTGGCAGGTTGGATGGTAAACGTTGGTGACAGCCCTTTTTAGGCCTCTCCAGAGATGCTCAATTGGGTTTAAGTCAGGGCTCTGGGTGGGCCATTCAAGAACAGTCACAGAGTTGTTGTGAAGTCACTCCTTCGTTATTTTAGCTAGGGCAAAAAGTTCCCATCTCCATCTCTATTCTATAAGGAATCTTATTTCTCACTATCTTGACGTCCTTCAGGTGTTTTCTAGCAAACCTTTCATTCATGTGTCTTGCACTGAGGAGAGGCTTCTGTTGTGCCACCGTGATGGTTGACTTTCTACAACTTTCTCCCATCTCCCAACTGCATCTCTGGAGCTCAGCCACAGTGATCTATGGATTTTTCTTTACCTCTTGTACAAAGGCTCTTCTGCCCCAATAGCTCAGTTTGGCCGGATGACCAGCTCTAGGAAGGGTTCTGGTCATCCCAAACGTCTTCCATTTAAGGATTATGGAGGCCACTGTGCCCTTAGGAACCTTAAGTGCAGCAGAATCTTTTTTGGAACCATGGCCAGATCTGTGCCTCGCCACTTCAGGCAATTCCTTTGACCTCATGATCCTTATTTGCTCTGACATGCATTGTGAGCTGTAATATAGACAGGTGTGTGGCTTTCCTAATCAAGTCCAATCAGTATAATCAAACACAGTTGGACTCAAATGAGGTGTAGAACCATAACAAGGATGATCAGAAGAAATAGACAGCACCTGAGTTAAATATACGAGTGTCTAAGCAAAGGGTCTGAATACTTAGGACCATGTGATATTTCAGTTTTTCTTTTTTAATAAATTTGTAAAAATGTGAACAATTCTGTTTTTTTCTGTCAACATGGGGTGCTGTATGTACATTAATGAGGAAAAAATGAACTTAAATGATTTTAGCAAATGGTTGCAATGTACCAAAGAGTGAAAAATCTAAAGGGGGTCTGAATACTTTCAGTACCCACTGTACATACACACACACAATAATTAAATATTTAAATGACAAAAAGTCAAAATTATTTGTACTAAGGACATGCCCTATTCCTAAATCATTTAAATGCCTTTTATGACTGAGTTTAATTAATAATTCAACAGTGAATTATTCTACTAAACTGGTTTTTATAATCAGCCACTGCTTGGAAAAATACTTTGCAGAAAGAAACAGGTTTTTTAAAGTTCCGTCTGCGTTTCGAGCTCATTATGTAACCAGACACTGCAGCTCGCTTGCAGAAGCAGGAAAAGCACATGGCTTCATTGAAAGCTGGTGACGGTGCCTTACTGAGTGACACACCGTATCATTATCATCTTCCACATCACTCCATTCTTCAACCGCAGCCCAGAAAACATTCCTGCATTCCTCCTCATCTCACACAGACAGAGAGAGAGAAAACAGCACGTCTGCGCAGCTGGAGAATCTCTCTCTTTTTGTCTATTTAATAGGAGAGGAAGGAGGGTGGAAAAAGACTAAAAGACGAAGAATAGTGATTTTCCAGGCCCTTCCTCTTAAACACAGCTGGTCTGGTAGTAAGCAGTCATTTGGGCTGTTTTTGGCTCTAAAGCATAGCTCTGCTGTGTCTGTGTCACACAGACACTCACCAGGTTGTCCAGCATCCTCATGAGCGACTCGAACTCCAGCTCTCCCAGCCTCCATTTGTGCTGAGAGCCCATGTTGACCCCAGCTTCAGCCACCCCCTGTGTCCGGGACTTGAACTTCTCCAGATCCAGGACGATCAGGTTGTCCACTCCTCCAGCGCATGAGAACGCATTCACCTGCAGAGAAAGGTGCAGGCATTTTACACAAATGTACTCATTTTATGGAAATCTTATCAAGTCTTATCAGCTTACAGACTCATGCAGATTCAACAATTAGTAAACGTTTTATTATTAAACGGTTTATTAAAATTCTACTTAGAAAAAAGACTGTAGAATATGATACAGTAGGATGTGTCTCTTGTAGTACTACCACTACTAATTATTAAATTGGTATTTTTAAAGAACATTCACAAATTTTCCATGATTTAATTTTTACAGTAAACCTCTGTTGCACAGCACTTTGCCTTTAGTTAAAATGGTTGTATAATTTACATTTAATTTGTTAATGTTTTACACCTTGAAAGATATATAGAACAGAATTTCTAACAAAAAAACTAAACAAAAACTGAAAAAAAGGGAAAAAATTATTTGACCAAAAAATAAAACTAAATAAAAATAATGATAATAATAATAAAGTTTTTCAACTTTTTCCATAAAAATTGTATTAAAAAAAAAAAAATATATATATATATACACACACACACACACACACACACACACACACACATATATATATAGTTTATATTATTCATGTTGTATAAGACATGGTTGAGTTACGCTGCAGTAAAGAATCTATTCTGCGCAGTGCGAGCAGGACAAACAATGCATAATAGTAATAACTATGACTGGGACAATCATACAGTTTAGCTGTCATGTTTCTGCATGTTTTTTGCATGAAGAACATGTCCACAAGAAGAGTTCATTCAGAGCCACAGACATGTTCACGTCTTCATTCGGGGCACTTCGTTCAGATAGCATACAAGTCGTAATATTAACATTATGCTGTATAAATAACAAAGCATATTCTTTATGAGATAAATAAAACCCCACTGACTAAAATCCTGCTATCATGCTTCATTCTACTGATCATCTTCTGCACACAGCTCAAAACAGAAATGCAGAACATTCTTATATATTGTCATATACATAACGTTATAATGAGAACACTACTGTAAATATTTTTGTGAATTCTTAGGGGTTCGTTGACATTTAATGTTAAATATATTTTATTCAAAACATAAAACATTATTTAACCTGTTTGGATCTGTGAGGCGTCGCATTTTCCCTGTGTGTGTACATCAGTAACTGACGCAATTCTTATTTTGCCCCAACCCCAAACATATGATTCGACAATTCCGATTCGACTGTTAAAATCCTTAGTTGGGGACACCCCTAATGTTGTTAAACAGCATGTTTTTCATGATTTCAATTAATTAGACATACTTTTAAGACCTATTAGATACCTTGCATACACTACTTGGTATATAGTGATGTACACTCATCAGAAATATCCTATCAGCACCAAACTTTCTATTAGCCACGTTTACCTTTATGTTTAAAAAGCATTACTAATACCCAATAAACTGTAAAAGTGAGAGTTAAAGTTTTACCTGTATTTCACAGGCAAACTGTGCGTTGTAAATGTAGTGAAAGGCCTCTTCAATGGTCTCCCCAAGAGCTACGACCCCATGATTCCTTAAAACCAACACCTGCAACAAACACGGAATTATCTTGCACATTTACACACTGCATGTTTCCATCCAAAGTCACAAATTAAACTTTTGCACAAATTGGAATATTACTTAAAATGTTTGCAAATACAGCACCATTTCCATCCAGTGATTTCAAAAGAACAAAATCATCACTTCCTGATTAAGTTGCACTAAATATTACAAAGAAACATACATTTGCCACAGTAGGAGAAAGCACTGTATAATAATTTTTTTATACTATAAATCATGGGCTTCAGAGTCTTATCTTATTTTCTGAGCATTCTGTTTGCAAATTAATATAACGAACATTTTGACAAGACTTTGCCCTAAGATTTTAGAATATAAAACTAGCAAGTCCGTTGGTTGGTCCAGTTTCATGCTGTCCCATTGCAAAGTTACACTGCAAAAAATACTTTTTTTGATGTGCATTAAAGGTGCAGTGTGTAATTTTTTAGCGGCATCTAGGGGTTAGCATTCAAATTTCAAGTCCCCCGCTCACCCCGACTTCTGAAAACGCATACAGAAGCTTACACAGAACAAAAACGTTGTCGTCTGTTACACCTGACAGTAGTCAATCAAGTGAAGAGGTTTCTGTTTAAAGGTAAGTCAAAGAATTATATTTACTTTAAATATTCAGTAGACCATTATGTTATTGTGAATATTAGGTAGTTTACCTTCGTTGATGGTCCGAGGGCTTTCTGCAGCTCTATGCGGTCCTCTTGCTCATCCAGACAGCCTTGGTAGTTGTAATAAGCAATGTCACCCAGGATCAGAGCCTCCTGAGAGATGGGCAGAAGGCCGCACTTCATAGACGACACCTGAAAAGACACAAGAGATCAATACAAGTCATGGGGATTTACAGTTCTAATGTAAATTTTAGCTACGTATTATACTCTAGAACTGTTGATAGAGCATGTAAAGTAGGCGTGACAGGACATATACTTACAGCAGCAGTGGCCGGTGTGCTTATGTGAATGACACAGCGCACGTCAGGCCTCACGGAATAGATGGCAGCATGAGGACTGAAGCCAGCCGGGTCGATCTGCAGGTTGGTGGAGCCCTGATCAATCACGTCACCAATAATATTTACCTTCACCTGGAGAACCAAAGAGAAGCGACGTAGTTCATCACTGAAGATGTGCAAATGTAGGCTGAAAACACATTAAACCCTTCCTAACCCCACAGTATCCGATCCCTCTTTATTCCCACATCCTACCCTATCTCTCAATTCCTGTTAATCCTGACAATATGCATCTAATCAGGAAGGAAGCGTCATCTGAGGTACATTGAGAACCGGTGGATGATTCAGTTAATGTTTGTAATAGGCCTCCAGGAAGTTTTTATAGCCTGATTAAGCCTGATTTACACAAATGTTCAAGGTTTGCTGACAGTAAGATTTTTGTATTGAAGAAATTAATATTTTCTCCAGCAAACTCATCAAAAGTGACAGACTGTAGAGAATTTCAGTTTCAAATAAATGCTGTTCTTTTAAAAGTTTTAATTCATCAAAGACCCTTACCACAAAGAAGTCTTTTCAACTGATAATAATCAGAAATGTTTCTTCAGCAGCAAATCATATTTGAAAGATTTCTTAAGTATCACGTGAAACTGAAGATGGAAGTAATAATTCTGATAAGAACTCTGCTTTGCATCACAGGCATGCATTTAGAATTGTAAAATATATTCACACAGACAACAGATTTTTAAAATTGTACTTAAAATTACAACACAATTACAATACTTACAAATTTTTTAATTTTTTTTTTAACTAGCACTGTCAAAAAAGTAATTGTGATTAATTTCATTCAAAATAAGTTTTTGTTTACATAATGTGGATATACGGTGTTATCTATACAAATACAAACACATTCATGTATATTTTTAAGAAAAAATTGTTATGTTTATATATTACACATTCATATATAAAATGAAATATAAGTACACAATTATATAAAATAAAAAGTTATATAAATAAAAAATTATATAAAAACAAAAACTTTAGAAGTATTTATGTGTATTTATATATACATAAATATACACCACATACATGCATAATGTCAACAAAAACTTTTACTTAGGATGTGATTTATCACGATTAATCATTTTAATGCACTAGTTTTTACTGTATTTTTAATCAAATAAATGCAGACTTGAGTGTAAGGGACTTAAAAACTTCTAGTATTAGCATTAATAATTCATCAATCATTGGTTGTGTGTGAGTGAATGAAGGTGCTTGTGCATGTCTGACTCCTCTAGGGCTCTGATTAAATATCAGATTTCATCACATGCTTGCCCTGAAACAGGCCACCCAACATGCCTTCCACATTTCACGTCGATGCCACACCCCATATCTCTACCCGCTCAAAATAAACACACTGTCCTGCTACCGTTAATGAGCTTAGAATGACATCCAACCTCATTTAGATCATATTTATACACAGCCACGAACATCATGTGACTGTTCTGACACAAAAACACACTCCCCATGTTTCTCACGCAACTCTTTCAGCAGCGGTTATTAGCACATCCCCACAGTAAGTTGGTCCACCTCAGTAAGAGCATATCTGCTGTATTATGCCAACACATTAATGCTAATAGACTGGAACAAGACCTAGATGATCTCTCACAAGAACTTGAGAAATCTTGCATCTTGTTTGGTTTCAGTTTATGATGTAATAAATGGCAAAAGTAGGGTAAATATAAAAAAGGAAATAAAAAAAGGAAAACTAAATGTGTGCATCTGTCTATCTTTCTTATAAAACAGTAAAGCAAAAACATGAATATGGTAATCTTTAGGAATAAAGCACATTGCTCGATTTGTAAGAAGTGAAATAAACACATTAAACAGGGAGCATAAAAAGGAAAAAAAAAAGAAAACTACAAGTTACATTTCCTGTTACATGAACATTTGGAAGCATTTACAGCAGTTGCTCCACAGACATGAAATCTCATGCCACATTATGTAAGAGTTAGAGTGATGCTTTCTTTAGCAGAAAGCTACTAATCAACACTGCTCATACCTGTGGTTAGAATTTGAACACACTTTTTAAGGTGCGGCCACATTTACTGTTCTTCGGGAGGTTTTATTTGGTAAGTCCAGTCGTTTCAATAAAAATCCATGGCAGTGGGAACTTCCCTGTGCATTTTTTGCAACAGGTTCAGGTTGGATTCACCATGCTGACCAACAGAAAGCAGTTTGTTTTGCAAGGGACATCTGTGCGAGACGTGCTTCAAACACTGAAACACTACTGACATTATATAATGGACATTTTTAGCCTGCATAACTTTGATAATATGTACATACTTTTATTTTTAAGTAGTCTTAAACTTTGGTGCACAACCAGTCTTTCACAAAGTGGTTGATGGACATTAAAGGTACCATAAATTGTATTTTTTTTGTGCTGTCAAACAACCAATAGCGATTAACCGCATCCAAATTGAAAGTTTTTCATTACATAATGTATTTGTATGTACTGTGTATATTTATTAAGTATATATACACTACTCACAATAAGTTAGGGATATTGTGAGCCACTTAGTTGATGTCATACATACAGTGTTTGTTTCACTTCAGACATTTGTGGGATAGGGAGGCAATTGTATTGGGGTGATAGACACACCTCATTTTGTGTTTTCCATGTAATGCTCTCATTGTGTACAGGTGTGCCTTATATTGGGGCCAATACCAAAAGACAACTTTTTCAATTTGGCATCAGTTTCAACATTCTGTGGGTATAAAAAGCTGGTATTGTTAGTAAGCCATTTCAAGTTCATCATTCAAACAGCCATGAACACACAACGTCACTTAACGGACGAGCAGCCCAGTACTTAAGGACCTATGCACTCAGACATTGTTATGCAACTGCCACACAGCTGCAGACCCTTTTACGAGATGTGAGGGGTACTGAGTTTCCAGACAAACCAAACCATTTGCAACTGACTCCACTGCTTTGGCTTGAATGCCAGACGACCGTTGCAGTTGACTAAACTGACACCGCCATAAACGTTTGCAAGTGGGCACAAGACCATGTGACCTGGACAATGCAGCAGTGGTCTACCGTCCTGTTCAGGTCACCTTGCACAGAAATGATGGTCATCAGCATTGCTGGAGAAGGTGAGGTGAGCGATATGCTGAGGTCAACATGGACCCCAGAGTTTGCTTTGGTGGAGGAGGTGCAACAGTCTGGGTAGGCATCACCAGATTTGGTTATTGTACATGGCTCAGTCACTGCACGTTCTTACCTCAGAGACATCATAGAACCCATCATCATCCCCCAATTCCTCCAGCACACCCCCAACTTTCTGTTCAGGGATGATAATGCTCCACCACATCATGGCAGAATTGTCACAGCTCGACTTCAGGAAGCTGGAGTGCCTTTCACCTGAACCCCATAGAGCACATCTGGGACCAGTTGAAGCAGAGACTGGATAATCATACCCCACCCCCATGTGACCTGGCAGAACTGCGTGTAGCACTTGTGGAAGAGTGGAATGCATTGCCTCAGAACAACATCATGAGGGTAGTGAGGAACATGAGACGTTGCTGTCAAGCTGTCATTGCGGTAAATGGTTGAAACACCCGCTACTGACATTGTCAATTTTTGTGCAAATGAAGCTAGTAAACTCAAAATGTTCAAGCGTACGTTCGAATTTGCATATTTGCGGTGTTACTGTACCTGATTGGACGTACGGCAAGGTGCAGGCAAACAATAGTTCGATGATACCCAGCCTCAGCAAATTTCTCAGTCAGTTCTTTAAATACTTGTTGTTTCTGACCGTGCCGTCAAATTTCTCTTGAATATGCTCACAGATGTTTGATTGGCTGTCTGTTGCCAAACACCACTCCGTTTCACACTGAACAAACTTAGCACCGCTTTGCGGGGTTAACACCACAATTGCGGTGCTAACCCTGCTCCGGAGCAGATGTGGTGCTAACACCGCTTTCAAATTACAGGTGTGAAACGCGTCTTTACCCGGGGTTAAAAGCGGTGTTTAGAGTGCAGATAACCCGGGGTTAAGCACAGTGTGAAAAGCCCTTATTTATACAACAAATGGCTTTGAAGAGTGCACAATTAACCAAGCTGGAATGCACCTAAAGAAACATGCCTCCTTTTGACTACCCATAAGCCCCTTCTTCAAGGCAGTGAATGACATTTCCCTTCAAGAAGTGCTCAAGTCTAGTGTTAATGCTTGCTGTTAAATGAGTAGAAGAGAGAGTGTGATTGCGTAGAGGGTTAATAAAACTCTGACCCAGATTGCTGGCCTCGTTCCAGCGGGCACTGTCCCCAAAGCCACACCCACAGAAGAGGAGAACAGGAGCTCTGAATGACTGTGTCAGCAACACTGAGATCTCTCTATTGCTCTCATACACACACAGAGTCAAAAAAATCCTGTATGTTCTGACTATGCAAAAGAGTTCTGTCTTTATCTAACTCTAAAACACACGGTTCATGCAAACAAAAAGAACCTGGACAAACCTGTACTGGCTTTGAACCATGCTTAAAAGGTCATCATGCACCTTTTATAAATGACCAAAAAATCTGATCTGCCCCAATCCTGAAATGGCACAATGACTGAGTGTATTTTTCATGGCCGTGAAAAATGTGTTTGTGGCAGTAGTCGTAACTCAAGCTCAAACACAATTCAGCATAGCACTGCATTAAAAACAGCATTAGCCAGCACAAGAGTGAAAGCCAGACGCGGATACTGCTGCTGTTCGCCTCAGGCGCTTTCGATTCTGTTCAGTGAGTCATAAATGCTGCAGGCAGGAGGAAAAATGTGCTTTACAAATCTGCTTCAGTGTAAAAATCACCTGATTGGCAGGAATTTGTCAAAATTCATTAATACGCCAGCGGGAGGGAAAAACGTTTAAAAGTGAAACCACAAGAACTGGTTCGGTTCTAATTGTCACCAACGAGCTTGCAGATATGAGCCAGAAGTGAACTCTTAGCAAGGGTGAAAATTGCAGTTTATACAAGCAAATGCTTGTATAAACTTGATACGTGCACTTTTGTTATATGGTGGTAGTACGGTAGTTACCTTCAAAAGTGTGTTATTAGGGTGGCTAGCTATAAACGTATTAAAAGCTTTTTAGTGTAACAGAATGTGATTTGACTCCAGATCCTGTGTGAACATGTGGAGACAAACACCTTGAGTGCTTTTGCACAAATTAATTGGTCCACAAAGGGGCAACAATATCTAAGACATTTTCAAAGTTGAAAAAAGCAGAAGAGATTGGGCCTCTTGCATGAAACAATTGTAAATATAGGAGTACATTTGTAAATATTCAGGGCCTTCCAGAAAACTCACCTCCAAATTCACAAATGTTCACTTCGTAAACTTACAAAATTATGGTTATAAATCAGTGTTAATGAATTCCACTCATTCGTAATTAGCATAATCCCCGCCTATGAATTACAGCTACGCAAATTTTATGTCCAGAAATGCAGTGGAATATTCTAGTCTATTTTGTCAGGCTTGGCTCCAGTTTATTGCATAAACGAAAAAGAGATTAACAGGCCATATGCCTAACAATAAATATTCGATAACATGCGTCTACTGAAGTGTATCTGGCCAGCTGAAAAATGTGAGCAGCTCTTTTTAAAACGGCCAGTTGGTGGCGCTTGAGGACACTTTGGTGGTACAGTGTTTTTCCAGCTGAGACACTATGCTTGCTATGATCGTATTTTGAAGAATATTACCAAATATGTAAAATGTAGTAAACAGCAATATTAACTTCTCTATATTATTCTCTAAGTAGGATGATTGGTTGGTGTAGTATTTGTCCCGCCCCTCCTCTACTGATTGGACGGCTTGGTAAACGGTGACATTTCATCAACCTTCAGCTACAAAATGCAGCAAATAACACGTGGTTGTTGGGAATGGTTACACAAGATGAAAATTTCAACATTTTGAAAATACAAACATTTCCATGAATTTGAAAGTTTACATCAGAGCGGCTTTACAAACTACTAGAGATTAGGTGTGGCACGGTTCACAAAACCCACCGTTCGGTTTGTATCACGGTTTTAGGGTCATGGTTTTCAGTTCTGTACGGTTCTTGTTATTTTTTCTTTTAATCTTTAACACTCCAGAAATGTACTTCAGCATA
>JAUYWG010000060.1:10556328-10577365 GCA_034779775.1 Enteromius afrohamiltoni | reverse complement strand
CGTTTACCATCCAACCTGACAGAACTGGAGAGGATCTGCAAGGAGGAATGGCAGAGGATCCCCAAATCCAGGTGTGACATTTTTTTTCGCATCTTTCCCAAAAAGACTGGCTGTATTAGATCAAAAGGGTGCTTCTACTAAATACTGAGCAAAAGGGCTGAATACTTAGGACCATGTAATATTTCAGTTTTTAATTTTTAATAAATCTGCAAAAATGTCAACAAGTCTGTGTTTTTCTGTAAATATGGGGTGCTGTGTGTACATTAATGAGGGAAAAAAATTAACAAATGATTTTAGCAAATGGCAGCAATGTAACAAAGAGTGAAAAAATGAAGGGGGTCTAAATACTTTCCGTACCCACTGTATGTTATCAAGAAACTTGTAAAACCACAAATACTCTTAAATCACAGAATATATTTTAGCATTTTTGTGTACGTTCATAAACCGGTAAAACAGGTATCAAAAGAGCAGACAGACATGTCCCACACTGATATCCCACTCGTAAACCTCTCTCTCGTAAACCTATTCCTGTCAACGTAAATACACAGATAAACATAACTCACACACACCATATCTTGGATGACATCAGGGAAGTAAGGATCATGATTGTTGTGTACACAAGACATCCAACAGTACAGTAAAACAGACCAAACAGACATGAATTCAATCCAGGATATATGAAAACATGCAATTTAATTGCAGCATTTGGACATGATCACAGATTAAAGTGAACCAATAAGAAGAGAAAAAGAGAGTGAGAAAAACCGAGTCAGACTGACTATAAATAAATGGATTCCATGAGACAGTTCACAAAAGTCCAGTGGGAGGACGGTCAATCTGATCGACAGCCAGAGGACATGCAGGAATTCCTGCAAGCGGAAAATCTTTGTCTCGTGGTTTGGCCAAAATAAAGCCTCACTTTTATGGAGACTATGCCCTGTTATCGCTCCTTTTCCCACAATTCCCTCTGCCTACTATTTGACTTGAGCAATACCAACAGAACAGGTGCAGATGTGTGTGCGTACTTCCCTATGGTCTTATGCAAACACACAGCATCACTCTTTACTCTCTCTACGATGGTTCTGCTCCACGTTCCCCACAGGTATCTCATTGTACGAGTGCATTACGTGATGCAAAAATGTTGGAATGCAAACACAAGACCTCATCGCAGACCACTTTCCCCTTCAATTAAAGACATCCGGGTCTTGTGCATTGTTTTTACAGTGGATTTGATAAAACCTTCTATGGTTCTTCTATGGCTTATCAGTCCTTGATTGCATTTGGTGTGAAACCTTTTGTTTGCAGTGATAAAAACTAAAATATAGCCCACAGCTGTGACTTTACACACATACACTGTTGTGATATCAAATCAGGCCATCATTTTTCATGTTTCATCATAGTGTGGCTCTTTCTGTGTGATCTCTCAGGGATGGGTAGAATCATTGTGGCCAGAGGCTAATATTTAACCCACCCTGACTTCTGAACAATGAGGACAGTGTATGTCAAACAACTCTTTCACACAAACACACACAGTTAAATGACACTCTTACTGAACCTGCACGTAAACTTGGAAATGAGATGAACTCATTAAATTGGTGATCTCAAGCATTTCAGAAGACAAACATGAAAAAACCAGTGTCTAAAAGTCGAGTTTTAAGGGATAGATTATTTATTACTTCATTAGATAAACTGGCTCTGGTATAGTGAAAATAGATGAGTAGCCTAAATGCAAATATTATGGTCTAGGAAGAAGGCACATTAAAAGTAAAATCTTGTGTTTTTTTTCATTAAACATTATTTTGGTGTGAAGTATGACTTAAGAATGTCTGAAAATGTATTTATATAATTTTAACAATAATTTTTAATGCAATAATTTCTAATATTTTAACATAAATTAAAAGTTTACAAGGTTTGCCGACTGGTCCAAAATCTTGTGAGGTGGTAATGCGCATTGCGCTTGTAATAATGTTGAACAAACAAAAGACTGATCGATTCTTTAATTGTTGAAAATGTAATTAATAAAACAAACAATGTTTTAAACAAAAAGCTTGTCAAAGACTACATCCAAACATAGAAGATCATTATGTTGACATCCCAATGTCTGCTGGGTTAAACTATATTCTATGCATGGTTTATTAGCCAACAATCATCCTAATCTCAAGCTATCAGAACCCAGTTGACCACTAGGCTACTTTCAAAACAAGTGAAGTGGATGCATCTTCTGAAAAACACTAATTTGTAAGTCTTTAAGGGAATAGCTTGCTCAAAAATTTTAATTATGTAATCATTTACTTGTCCTCAAGTAGTTCCAAACCTGTATGAATGTTTTTGTCCTGCCAAGCAAAAAAAGGAAGATATTCTTGAATAAAGTTTGTAACATGCTTTATTGAACACATCTTCCTTTGTGTTCGAACTACTCAAGGGTGAGTAGATGACAGAAGTTTTATTTTAATTATTCCAAACTATTCCTTTAATAGTCTGTATATACTATAATGTTTTTGAAACCATGTTTACATTCTTAAGACTGCTGCTTGGAAGATTGTATTGGTATTATTGCTTATCAGTATCATATTTTTGTGTTTGTCTGTCAGCCAGACAGTAAAGTTCATGGCTGATGTGCAAGCATGCACCAAGATCCACAAGGAGGGCAATCTCACCCGACAGCCCTCAACACATTCCCCAAGTGTAGGAAGCATAACCATCTTGGAAACACGCGCAAAGTAGACAAGCGGTCTCTGTTGTATCTTTGTTTTTTTATGTCATTTTTCAGATTCTTAACAAACAACTGGTAATAATTACAATGGCGTTACATGAATACATATTCAGAATGCGTAACTATATAAACTTCATCACAGATATGCCTAGATACATGGGCTGGATAAAAGTGACATTATCTTCATATTTCATCCAAAATCTGAGCTTGTCAGAGCGTAAAAGGTGAAATAACCTGCTAGGTGCACCAACTTTTCCAATAACAGCGGATGCAGCTTGACAAATACTGTAGTTTTCAGTCAGCCGTGAACTCTCTGTGATTGTATGCTTTATCTAGAGAGAGATCCTCAAGGGAAATGATTTTACCTTGAACTACCTTGAGCCGATTTCCGATTGTTTTAATTCAATCCAAGTCAGAGCATCACAGGACACAAAAGAGAACATAATGGAAAACAGGATTTTCCTTGCTCTTTTGAAATAAGAGTCTAATGTACAATGTTGTCATACTTTAAAGTTTACAATATAAGCCCGCTCTCTCATCCACCCAGACCATTTGTGAAAACTTGTAAAACTAACATTAAAAAAGGCAGCAAGACAATAGTAGAATGTAGAATATGGCAAAGTGGTAGTATTAATCAACAGTTCACAGTTAATCACTGTTAATCTTCTCCTTGAATAACCTTACATACTGAAAATCCAGTACAGTCTCATCTTGCTACAGATCTGCGTTTAATTAACTGTTCTTGGTATCTTATAATTCTCAATCCAGATCAAAGCCTTTTCTGAATAAAGCAGTCCCAGCATTCATTTCACACTAGTAACCTGTTAGCTTGCTCGCTTGTTCATGTTTAGGGATTATGTAATGGCTGATGACAAAGTGAGACACGTTGCTCTTTTGATCATGAAAGCCGCAAAAAAGACAAGCTGTAATTCTTAATAATAGAGATGGCAGCCATTCACAATACAATAACATGTGATGCTACTGGCATCTATACATTTTTGCTAAATCACCTGACTTAATAAGACTACTTGGAATAAATTTAATTGAAATTAAAGACAGACTAATGTACACACTTTATAATAAAATTCCCTTCAACAATCAGATTATTATGAGTAAGTAAATTTTAAATGTTTTATTTATTTTATCAATCAACTCAGACTTTCACACAGTTCACACTGCACAAACCAAACAAACACCAATAATCACAATATAGCTGATCCACTGAAAACATCCTTTCACAAAAGAACTATCCAGAAACCATTCACCCATGTGTAACAGACCTCATTTTGTGATGACTCTGATAAATAGCTGATAAAGAGGATGTTTGTGTGCTATGTATCACATGGCACTGCTGTGACTCTCTATGTCATGACCACACAAGTTCAAGCCCCTCGGGATGGAGTCATTTCAGAGGCACAGATTAGATCCTGATGGAGGATATCACATGGGGCTGTCAAACTGTTCTTAGTAGGAAATCTTGGCTTTAGAGAAACAGGATCAGTAACATACACAAAACTTCAATTAGTGGCTAATTAGTTGCAGTCACAATGTAAACCCTCCAATAATTATTTAGAGAATTAGAGAGAATTATTTACAGGAACAGCAAATGTCAAGATGAATCAGACATGGAATTCATAAGTTTTATTTCAAATCCTATTACCAATTTTATGTCTGAGCTCTCTGTTACTTATCTGACATTGGCATAACCTGGTCTGTTTAGTTCAGGCTTAAAATTTTATTTTGTGAGCTCAGAAACGTAGGTAATGTCAACAAGCAACCTTTAGCACAGCATAATAACCATCTCACTGTCCCCGTGGAGCCATTTCAACATTTTTTGGCATGGAAAGAAGTAAATAAAAAAGAAGAATGAATATTACAGAGACAAAGAGAACAAGATATTCATTCACATCTGCAGATGCCATTGTTGCAATCTAAAAAAATTTAATTTCACCGTCACACCATGTCCATTGTGGAGTCGATTATGAGAGATGATTACTGCAAGTTCATGAGAGGAAGCTGAACTCCTGGCCTTGACCAGGACTTGTGACAGTAGATTTGTGACTTGTCACTGAACAATTTTATACTGAAACAATCAAAGCTTGCATGGATGAAGGAAGGGACTAATGTTTCGTGGAAGGGTATTGTGCAGTCAGGAAAAAGAAACACTGTGAGAGAGAGAGAGACAATGATGTATTACACAATGAGCCAAATGACTTTCTCACAAGTTTTGTATGACCACTCCTCCACACACACACACACACTTAAAAACATCTGCTGTCCACTCAGCCGAACTATCAGAGGTTTCCAGGGAGACAAACACAAACAGTGGAGATGTATGTTGCAGCCCCACCTCATGCCCTAAGAGAGCAATCAACCTGGGTAAGTCCCCTCCTCCCCTTCCTTCAAACTTCACATATGGTTCTCTTTACCATCTTCAAGGGACTCACATATAGAAAACATCTCAAACACATGATAACATAAAACATGTGTGCAAAAGCTTTAAGAAGTAATGAAGCAAACATACAATTATATGGGATTATTTTTTTCTTCGTTCTTTGTATGAGACTTAACGCTGAGCCCTTTGCTAGATTACAACGTTATTATCTGCCACCTGCTACGAGTAACCAGCTAGAGGTGAAGATTTTCATAGGCCAAATACATGCTAGGTCGTGAACTTGAACTTTGAACCTTTCAGCAACTAGATGAAAGAGTAATTTGTAGGATGAAGGGTTGCTAAGGGGAGTTGTGAGCTTTCTTTCCTCTGGGTTTCTTTGTGTTTTCAAAGCACATTGACTGAATGAAGGAATCATGGAGAACTTTCTACTACGCGGTCGCCATGTCATGCTCAGGAATTCCCCCCTTCTGAAGGAAAAAAAAACTTGTTTTATTCAAGGGGTCTCATCTGAAAGCCGTCTGAAAGGTCTGTTAGAACTTTGATCTCAGTTCTTTCTGGGCTTGTTTTGAATAGTCAAGCTACAAACAGGTTTAGATACAGGCCATCAGCAAAGGTTGTAAGTGCAACAATGGTTGGTATTGCATTGCTTAGTGTCTGGCCTAATAATGTAAGAGTCTCGTGGGATGGATTGAAGACTGGATTTGTTGTCTAAAGATTGTTCTGGTAAAATGGTTAAATAAAATGAAGTGGCTCTCAAGCAAAGCCAAGATCCTGCAAAAATCTCAACAGGCAAGAGGTGTAGATCTGTAGGTGTTGAAAGTTCAGAGACTGGATATGGCTGCAGGTTAAAAAAAAAAGCAAATTAACTCATAGTTAAAACTAGAAAAGAAAAAAAACAGTGTTTCTAAATATTCAAGGTTGGAATTGATCTCTTAGGATGAAAGGAAACTGTGGTTAAATATTGACTTTGATGATAATGTATTAATTATCAATGAGCTTTTAACTAGCACTGAAAGCTGCAAGGCTCTGTTCCAATCTGGCATGTTTGTAATAGGAGACAGTTCAGCTGGAGGAAGTGCATCTAGTCCAACCGAGGTGGTTATTTCGCCATTTCTCTAAGAGAACTGTGGATGCCCCACTGTGTATCAATGCTAAACACCCATCGGCAGGGGTTTGGAAAATTCTGGAGCCCCTGTGAAGTGAGCAGAAGGTCAGCTCCAAGCTGAACCAGCAGTAAAAACCAAGATAGAGACCCATAGATGTCCACTCCCCCAGCAGCGGGAGCCATCACTTCCCCTGCCAAATCCATTTATATAGCACCACCTCCTGCTGGAACACCATTCAGCAAGTAACAGTGTTCAAGTCTAGCTCTTCCCAAACAGATATAAGAGCTTGTGGGAGCTGCTTTGTCCATTCAAGGGAATACAGGACCTGTCACTAGATTTGCTGCAGAACCTTGGAAGGAGAATGGCACAACTAAATAGCGTAGGGACAAGAAGACTTTCTATTTCTTGTGCAACTGGCCATTAATGTTTGAGTGTTGATGGGTTTCCGAAGTCTGGACGAGGCAGATCAAGAGAACTAAAGAGACAGAAAGCAAGGAGCCAAACTTCCTGACAGACAAAGGGATCCTGCAGGGTCAAAGGCATCCATCCAGAGTTTGCAACTGTCTGCAGGGATGACACGCAAAGAGACTGAAGCATGAGCAATATGTGACTCAGAACCAACAGTAAATTCCAAGTCGAATATTAGTTTTATAACATTAAGGAAAACAATTCAACAACATTCTAGTCCAAACACAATTATATTCAACATAAAAAAAACTTGAAACATCCCATTTCCCAGAATATTGTCCAGGATAAGGGGAGTCTTAAGACATATCACACTCATTGGGACTGTAGACAAGCAAGCCTATTCTAAAAAACATTCTAAAAAACATCCCTGATACTGTACATTTTACCAGCAACCCTTCCCGCAAGTATGGAAAACTTGTTACTCAGGAAGGGTCTTGACAATGGACCGCCAGTGGACACAGCTGTCACAGTCAGGGTTGTTCAGCCGGTCTGAGGGGACACGTCAATGCCTTTTCGATGGAGTAGGTTGCACTCAGTCATATGAGCTGTATCCCTACTAGTGTGTTGATTTAAGAGTAAAGGTCACTCCTTCCAGCTGTTTCCTTTTACACCCCATGAAGCAAAGATGTAATGAATGATTGTAGACCATTCTGTGAGGAAGGTACTGACTGCTCAAACACATACACTTGATGCAACACAGACAGGTAATTTTTAGTAACAAATTTTTAAAGAACGTAAGGATGTGAACTAAAAAAAGGGTAAGGAAAGCTTTTAGAACTGCATATCACGGTCTGAATAATCCCTTGATACCTTACACCTGTGATAGTGCTGAGGTGATCCAGACACGCTGTAAAATGTTTCCTCTTTGGAAAGTTGCCCATCACAAATCACCTACCTTGACCATTGCAAATTCAAGCATGAAGATATCTCCTCATAAATGGTCTTGGGTGTGGATCCCACATGCCTCAAAGGCCAAGAGACGGAAATATAATCCTGTGCTAAGGAAATGTTTTTTGAATGTTGAATATACACCAAGCCAAATCACCCAGTTTGAGTCACATGACAACGTGTCACAAAATGTGAGCTTCAATGTACACAAAGAACTAAAGTGAGAGAGGAACAATGCAATGCACAATTTTGTTACCAAAGTACACGGTACTACCATACCCAAGTATCAATACCTCATTCTTGAATGTTATTTCATTTCCCACCTTTTTTCACCTTTCTAACACACATGCACTATAACTGCATAAACAGGCTACTGGCCTACCTGACCGCATGAATGTTTTGCCAAAAAGAAACCCTGAGATCAAGAGACAGAATATGAGACACAAGGAGTGTGAGCACAGCAAACATTTTTTTGAAGGTGAGGCAGCATGTGTCTGAATTTACAGGTCACACTGGTAAACCAATAAAAACCTTCCAGACTGTCTCACTTTTCAGCAGTGACCAATGGGAAAATATCACTTTCATACACCCGCTATGATCTTCATTTCTCTTTTATTTCTGTCTCTCTTTCTCTGTTTAAAGCATCATCTCTCTCTCTCTCAGTCCTGAGCAGTGTATGGATTGTGTGAGCTCAGAAGTGGTGGATGACTCATATTTCCATTTTATTTTTTAGCTTTGTCCCTGGAATGGGTTTACAACATACATAAGGAGGTATTAAACACTAAACTGTGTACGTTATGGTAGAAAGAGGTTTTGTGATGGTCAGTGGAAAGATCTTTTTAAGGACAGCCTGCATACCGTGATTAAAAAAACAAACAAACAAAAAAAAGATTTTGCACTCAAATGTGCCTTAAATGCAAAATTTGTAGTTGCTAGCAAGTACAAAACAACATATAGTGTTTTTACATTTGCTAGATGAGTTGCTGTTAAATTCCCTCTCTTTTTTCCTCCCTGTTCTTTTTGTTACAGAACAAATACTGGATTGGGACATTCTTGTATTTTCTTGTTATCCTCTGTTTTCTTTGCCCCTGCTCTCTCCATCTCTTTCTGTTCCTCACTGCTGCCATCTCTCCACCCATCCAACCAGTACTAATGCCTCTCTTCTTCCACCTCACTGACTCCCAGCACTCGTTTGTCTTTGTGCTTTGTTTGGTGGAGAGGGTGGAGGGGTCCTGGCCCCCTCAGAGAGCCCCTCTCAGTCTCCAATGACAGACAGTGCAATACTCTCCGTGCCCCACCCACATATGGAAAAATAAACAAGTGTCCACATGTAGCCACAGAATGTAATAGCTTCCATAACTCTCCTCTTCACCTGCCAAAATGCAAGGAAGTCATAATACAGATCCTGACGTATTGCATTATACATAGATCCCTAGAGTCAATGACTACTATGAATCTTCATTCAGAGAATCCTGAAGCAAACTGAGGTAGACTTTTTTAAAATCAGTTTTAGTGGCAGCTTCAATAATCTGAAGAGAGTCTAAACTTTTGCACTACTTTTTGATGCCATCAGTGGACATAAGAAAATGGCATACTTTACATTGAGTTGTCACACAGTTTTAGATACCATAAAGGTCTGAATCATTTCTAGACTTTTATCCTGAAAGTCTCACAGCGATATCAAAACCACTTGGTTGTCTGAGGCCTGGAACCCAACCCAAGTGACACTACTGTTGTGTTTATTTCATAAACTGGGCTGTTTACTCACAGAATGTCTATCAGATGGTTCCTGCAGTGAGGTCTGGCCTCAAAACAATCTCCATGAGCTTTTCACTGGGGGTCTCTTGGACACTGGGTGGTCCAGAAGACTCAATATTGAGTTTTAAAGTGGTGTTCTCTTTCTTTTATGACTTCAGCATACAAGAGCTCTTCATGAGACTAAGGGCACATTACATTGGAATTTTGAATGGCTGCTTCTAGGGTTTGCATGACTACTCAGTTTTACCATTTAACTAGTTGTAACAAAAAGTTGTGCAAAAATGCAATTTTCATTACCGATTAGTTCATATATAGGATGTTCTACACATGTATCATTTCACCAAGTGTTATATTTAAAATCAACCAACAACAAATAGCATAACTCTTGTTTGCATACACACTAAAACAATAACATTACAAATGATGTTTGGTTTTTACATTACAACATGGCTGACTACAGTTTACCTAATAATGTATGAAATTTCAAAGAAAACTTTGAAAAGGTTTCATAAAATGGTAAACCTCACATTTCAGCCTTTAAATAAACAAAGACATTAAGTCAAAATGATAACTGATTAATCAATGATTATATTTTATCTGTAATTCTAGATACATTTTCCAAATGTTTAAATTTGTAAAATCCACATAAGCTTGTTTTTCATCTACTGGTCAAAATGTACAGCAGGGTATGCAAATTCAGTTTTTTTGTCCAGACCTTACAGGCTAAATGTAACTTTTGGTATAATTCCCTTATATTTGGTATAATTCACTTCCCACTCTTTTAAAACCTCCCAGCTTTCCGCTGTGTTTTCAAGTAAAACTAAAATACTAATGAGACTAAACTTTAAATAATTAAAAAAATTATTAAACTGCTTTATGCTAAATCGTATTTATTTATCTTGAGTTGTTCCAAAATATGGGTTAATTAATACTTAAATATGAAATGGTAATACTATCAATAGGGGAATTTACATGGATTTTATTGCAAAACTGCCAATTGTTCCAATTTTTATTAGGCACAACTGTTAGGGATACATTGCACAAAACAAATCTAAATACAATGCAGGATGACACAAAACCACTTAAATATGCATAAACTGATGCAGAATGATGCACTTTAAAAGTAGCTAGAGAGCAAAAATTCCTATTATGGCTAGTTCAAGGCATCCAACAGTTTTTTTTAGACTTTTTTCCCTACTAATTACCAGTTTAAGGCCATCACCAGTTTGACTACAGTGCTCTGAGAGACAAGCTACAAGCTTGACTACCCTGACAAGCTACATGTTCAGTTTCATGGCATAGCTTGTCAGTGATCTTACGGCTCTGTCTAGCTGGTACTCCATTTGAAAACAGGTGATGGAGACTTACCGCTAATCAAAGAACCGGCTTTTCTGACAAGATGCACATAATATATTGATTGGTATATTTCGCCCAGCCCTAATGGAAGGCAGTAGAACATGCCACAAAACTAGTCTGTACAGTCAAAACCTGGTACTTTGATGACAAAAGATTCTGTCCATCTATCCTATATTGTTTTCTGTGATGCTCTATAGAGGAACACCCAATCTCTCACTGGATAAATGTTTAGTTTTCCAAAAACTCAGTGTTGTTTTCCCTTCTCGCCTGTCCAGCTGCAGAGGAAATGACAATGCTCTATAAAAACAACAGCCGGTGCAATTCATAACCTCCACATCTCTCTGTCTCTCTACAGCTGCTATATCTTGAGTATGGGGTGCTTCCTCAACTGTGAAAGGGGTTCTGACCCTGAAATCTGATGCATAATAATATACTGATAAAAAATATTGAGGAACAAATGCTAACATGGGGTAGTTAGATGCTTGTTTCAAGAATCCTTTTAGGCTTTTTGAAGACAGACTATGACTACGACTAAAAGCAGGATTATGGTTTGAGTGAATAAAAGCCCAGATACAAAAAGATGGAGATTAGAAGAGTGACTCCAAGTAAAGCGTGTGTTAACAGGATCTGAGCAAGCAATCTTCAATATTAAAAACTAGAAATAAGCAGTTTATCTGGACAATATCCATTTCAAGTCGTCCTACTTTGAAAGTATATGATGTTTCTGAAAGACACAGAAGATAGTGAGGAGGTGGGTTTGACGGGATACAGGATAGGGAATGATGGCCTTGTGGTTTCTGGATAACAATAGATATTCCATTTCCCTCCCTGAAGACTCCAGTCGGCTAAAGAGGCCCAGAGCTCTGCTTAAAAACTTTGTCATGACTTCATTCCTCCACTCTCCCACCTTCTTTCTCTGCCTCTTTTCTCGCCCTTCTTAGTCCTGACTTCCCTTCTGCACTCTCACAATTCTCTCTGTCTGTCCCCCTGTTGCGTTGGTTCACATGCCGTATGCGTGGCCTCACGGCCTGACATTTCCTGTCCCTTTCTTCTGTCAACGCAGTCACAGGGCCGGCTGCTATGTCATGAAAAACTTAACATGGATTTTTTAACCCACAAATGGGTTCTTGATTTTAGGTTTTTCAAAGTTGCAATAAGAGTCTTTAATTTCATAGTATATATAGACGTAGTAAAGACGTTTTTATTATTATTACTATTATTATTATTAGATCCAAACCTAAATCAGACTTTGAATGTCTTTTTTTGTCCATACAATGAAAGTCAATGGGGTCCAAAATTAATGTTGCTTTGGACTCCACTGACTTCATTGCAACATCAAAAACATTCTTTAAAATGTCTTCTTTGAGCTCATTTGGAAACAATGAGCATATCTATTTGTGCCTTAGCTCAAATCCACAATCTCCTATGAAGTTCAGTGAAGCAGATCAGATGTGGTGCTTTCTGTAAAGAATCATCCCCTGGATCTGTCACAATATTACTGTCAGCACCGAATTAGACCTGGCATTCTGTTTCAGATAGCAAATCTGGAAGGAAATGAGACTTTGAGGGGTTGAACGAAGGAATGCAAGTGGCGTGATAGTGTGACGATTGGATCAGAGTTGGATCCGATCCCCATGCACACCAAAAGTGTCAGTCGCTCTTTTTTTTTCTTGACGTCTTGGTTTAAATACAATATTGGAAACACAGAACAATATGGACAACACCTGGATACATTTATTTATGTACATGCTAATATGTAACCGATATTTCGGTTCTCAGATGATATCAGAATTTATTTAATTTATCGGTGCTGGCTGTTATTAGATATTCACTGTTCATGTTAATTTCTTTGACATTATATAACAATTTGTAAAATTCATACAAACACTATTTTTTGCAAATGTTTGCATGTTTTAAAATTCAATATTTTTTCATTAATGTACATCAGAATGATACTTTCATTCATTAGCATTTCAAATATCCTTGTAGAAATGTAGAAATAATTTATTTTGCATTACTAATTTATGTAGACAAAAGATTTATTATTTCATTATCAGCATGTTTATCAGTTATTGTTCACAATATGAAGTTAATTATTGTATGGGCCAGAAGTATTATATTAAGATAAAAAACAAATGTAGGCTGCATTACGTAGTTCTATGGAGAACTGTATATTACTAAAAGGAAATGGTGATTAACTCTTGCATCGCCATAGTCCTCTAAATGAGCTTCAAGTGAAACCAGATGCGCATACGAGTATCCTCATGGGTTAATCCCTCTTCCTGGCAAATCAGGCACTGCCACCCTAAATCAACCTGAATTTGGCCTCATGACACAAAAAATAATTTTAGCGTGTTCACAAGCTTTTTCTGTGCAAAAACTCATGTTTGTCTTTGATTGTTGCAAGCATGTCACATCTACATCACTGCTGAAGAATGCCGTGAGTCCCGGCCCGTGAGCTCAGGCCTAGCCCAAATCCATTTGGTTCAGTTTATCATGAAGACTGACTCCACATTACTCAATCCGTCTCACACAAACACCATTAGTCCACACACTCCAGGGGCTATGGTCCGCCAAGACACACACATAGTCAGTCGCACAGACACACATCCATATGATACAAGCACACCTGCAAATATAGAGGGAGAGGGAGGTTTCCTATTTTTCACTGATTAAATGGATAAAGGACAGCAGAGACTGAATGAAGGGAATGTTACATAACAGTATTTACACAAAATGCATCATGCTTGCATCAGTCACATGACATCTGTCCAGAATTGGGAAGTGTCTGGTCACACTGATGAATGTTTTTAGTATTATTTATTTTATAAATCACAGTTGTGAGCCATAATTGGATACCATTTGCTGGTAGGAAGTACGGATGAAAATTACCTGCAATCCCAAAGAACAAACTACACAATAAATATCTTGAAGTAAAAATAAGGCAATATTTGACTGAAAGTAGTGTTGAAAACAACATAGTACTACAGAGTTCTTTAACATAACATATGATTTACAGCCCTTAGTGTCAGCGTGAGTTTCAGATCCCAGTTTACAGAGAAAGTAATAACGTCAAGTAATTTACTGTAAGCGTTAAAACCACAGGCAAATGGATACTCTCTAGCTTTTTTGCAAAATGCACAATTTCTCTTGAAGTGCAGTTTTTAAATCTCTTGGGACGGTTGTCAGAAATTTTAGTAATGGGGAAAGCGGCACTCTGTCCAGTTTATTGACTCTTAATGCACATATCTGGGGGATTCTGGGATGTGGGGCGGATCTTGTGAAGTTGAGTGATAGCATCTTTTCACACTGTAAACTGAGTAAAAGAATGAATTACGTTTGGCCCAAGGACACAGGAGCAAGCTGCGTTACCAGTGTTTGACATGGCTGTCGTCATATAGGGCAAAACTTGTTCATAATTACACATCCTAACAAGGGTTCACACGCTTACATGTGTTTTCATTTTTCAGCTCAAGCTAAGGACAGCATAAACTTTTTATTTACGGTGCAAAGACAAATATGTGTGAACTGCAACTTTGTCTTGAATGGATAGGGATTTGGACTTGGACTTTGGACCCAAAGGTCGCGGGTTCGAGTCCCATGTCCGGCAGTGATTGTGGGTGAATAACCAGCACTCTCTCTACCTTCAATACCACCAATAATAGGTGAGACCCTTGAGCAAACCACCATTCCCCAACTGCTCCCTGTGCACTGCAGCAATGGCTACAATTCAAATCTCAGCTCAACAACTCAGGATAAAAAATGATTCTTTTCCTCCCTTTAAAATACAGACCATGAGGTTTATACAGAGGGCAGCAGCAATCATGTGGACTGGTGTGGTTTTCACAGCATTTCATCTATGAACGGGAAGCATTCATCTGGAAACGCAGAGCATAATGGGCCAAAGGGCCTGTGAGAAACCTGCTTTTATGCCCACTTAAGATCACGTCGGTAAACAGAAACATATGAAAGACAAACACGCCTGCTGACTGCTGTACTAAAATCCTTGCATGCTGCCCTTCAGGCAAAGAGTGTTTGGAGAAGTAAGATGACAAGGCAGGGCCCAATTTCAGCATTAGTTTACATCAAACACACTTTAGCACCTTCGCTTAGCAATGCACACAAAAAAAGTCAGCCCTTAGGCAAAATAGCTCCTTTCGCTATTAAACTGAAGCACATTGTTGACACCCTGACCTCTGACCTACACAATGATATATATGTCAAGGTTTTTCCAATGCGGACTGCTTAGGAAAAGACTGCTTTGCCATTCATCTGACTTTGATTCAGAATTGGATATGGGCCCAAGGTTGCTACCTTTTCCGCTAATTATTTATTTTTCAACTACAAGAGGACAAGTGGGGGTCCAGGAGCTCACATGCACACAAATTTTTAAGGAACAGGTCATCCAAAATTATAATTTTTTTACTCCCTAAGAGAACTATTTCAATGTTTTTGCGTTCTCATCAAATATTTGTGTTACCCTGATATTCTTTGAATATAGAAATAAGATGAGTCTGAAGGAAAAGATATACATTATTGTGCTTTATGAATGGGGGAACACAATATAATTACAAATTTGTGAGAATATACATATTTGAAATACATTTTTAATGAGTATTTTGGGAGGACACAAACGTTTTGTAAGCAAATGCATATTTATAAAAGACATGCAAAGGTTTTGCAAACTAATGCAAATTTCTATTGGGAATCCTAAAGTTTTGCAAATGAATTAAAATTTCTATTGGGATTTCGAAAGTAAAAAAAAAAAAATGAATGCATATTGGTAGTCCAAAAGTTTTGATAACAAATGCAAATTTCTAGGGTTCAAACATTTTGACAAAACAATGCAAACTTTGGTAAGAATGGGAAGTATTGTAAGCTGATACAAAAGCATTGACATCTAACCTAATTTGTGTTTAGGGGGCTCTATAGGTTACGAACCATATAAGGTTGAGAAAATAGAAAATTTTCATTTTTGGATGACGTTTCCCTTTAATTCTTCAAGAAAATATGTGCAGAAATGCAACCTTATCAGGACAGTGGTGCTTGGCAAGGAGACTCTGCATAGCAGCTTTGGTTCAGATTAAATGCAAAGGAATGTAACTCAAAAATGCAGAGGAGATAACAGCACACTAACCTCAGCAGAGAAGAAAAGTTGCAAGAGAGAAAAATTCACCTGCTTGCGTTCCAGAACTTCCTGTTCTCAGAGTCTAGTCTCTCCTTAAACTCAATGTGAAAATTTCCAGCGTTCCTGCATGAGCTCTCCAGTCTCCACAGGAGAAGATATCATACTACTTTATTTATCTTCATGGTTAGGAGTGGCTGATAGAGAGAGGCAGAAACAAAAAGAGGGAAAGAGACACACACATAAGGGAGGGGTCTCTGATTAAAATTCACATTGTAGAAGACAGTCACAGCAATGAAGCCCAGCCGGCTGGCTTTTGTTCAAGTTTAAGTCTGAAGTTTTTTTTTTTACTCCAATTCTGCCTCTTTTTGGTCTTCTGGCAGTGTTTTCTGGAACTGAAGGGAGGTGCAGGGAGGCGAAAAGAAAAACTGTCAGGGTAAGAAAAAAGCTAACCCCTCCATTCCTCTTCCTTTCTTTTTGCTCTTGTCTTCTAACTTTCTTCAGATGTGGTATTCATTGGTCTCTGAAGGGTTACCCGGTCTGAACAATGCCCAGCATCAGACCGCAACAAAGCCAAAGCAGCTTTAAAGGTCTTACAAGCTAACGTGGCTTTCAAACCTGAAAGACTGCCAACAGTTTCTTTTGTAGATCCATGATCAGAAATGGAGAGCTAGCAAGGGCAGAGATGGACCTGAATCTGTTAAAACTAAGAAATGTAAAGTCAGCATTTCAAATTCATAAAATATCCAACTGTGACTAATTTATATTTAGATATTTTTTAAAGACTTGAAACATTTTTTTTCAGGACCACATTGCCCACAAGGCTCATTTTTAGCTATTTGGAATGAAAAATTGGACAGTTTTCACCTTGTTTCAGTTCCAAGTATGGATGCAGATAACCAAAAAATTAACATCAATAATGTGTTACCAATGATTTTAAAGGATTAAAGTAAAAATGTAATTAAAAAAATTGTCATTTTCAGCATTGAAAATTTATATTTGTTTTGGGATTGGCCATATAACTTTAAGTTAGCATTACATGATGGTAAAGGTCATGGATGTATCAGTAGATGAAACAGACATGCACTATTAAAAATTCTATAAAAACTGATACCGATAAATAAAGTAAACCCCAGCCGATAACCGATATTGTGAATGCCTGGTTCCACAGCCTACAAATAACCTTTAATTACTTCTTATTTGTAGTATTTTGTGGAATCTTTTCATCTTTAGTTAATATTCAGGGAATAAAGGATGGAGAGAAAATGAGAGCTGCGGTTAAAAAAACCCTCTTGCATTCTCCATAAATTCACCTCCATTAAATTTAAACTCAACACATTTCTCTTACAAGGTTCACTTGCTAAAGATGGTTAACATCTTACATGTGAGAGCTGACAATAAAAACGCCACAAACTTTATGACCCCAGTTTCGGTGGTGATTGTAAAGGAGCTATTGACAAGTTAGTGCTGAGCCAGTTTCTCCTGCAATATTAAAAAAAAAAAAGAAAAATCTTCGAAATGTGTCCAGAACAAAATGTGGGGCTCTCAATTGGTCGTATCATGTGCTTTTAGTATTGTTAAATGATTGTCCGAGGGTCAATTTGTTAACTAAAGAGGCACAAAGTGACACAGTGAGAGTGACACCAAATTAGCATCTGAATAACTTGGCCTATTGAGCATTTACTTACTATTCTGCTGAGTAAGACATCAGTAAAAGTGTGTCTAGTTTGTCTCAAAAGCTCCCGTTGGAGTCTCCAAACTAAGTGTTGTAAAAGTAAACAAAATTCTAAAAACAGAAGGGGCCGGCCTAATGCATGCAAAGCATCCACGTAGAGCTTCTTCATCCTGTGGTTCCTGATGTCTTTTTAATTGCTGAGTGAACAGCCTAGCTCTTCTAGGGAGTGCTGACCAAAGTAGACAGTGAAGAACAACAGGAGGATAAAGTATGACTGTGTACTGTTTACCACAGAAAACCAAAATGAAAGCCCTAAGCAGGGCCCCTGCAAGTGTGGGTCTCTCAGGGGATGTTAAAAATCAATATGCAACCAATTATTCATGTAGGAGGGAAAGTCTCTTGCAGTCCAAAAACTGACAAGAAGCTGGAAGCTGCAAGCCACATTCTGCTAATGTATCGCTGAAAGTTACGCAACAGAATTTTTGAGATTTCTGAAAAGTTAAGGCTTTGGAATCAGAGTCACTGAGCGCAAGTTTCTGAATCTTCTGAATACTAAGCCAACTGCAATGTCCGGGAACCTAAAAACTAGAAACACACCAAATATAGTACCTGCCTATATTTACTAAATGATACTGGACATCGGAAATGCACATGTCCTATGAAATGTGGGGCCCCAGAGTCCTTTGGGCCCCTACCGTATCTTTTCTCCAGAATAGATTAGAAGAGAGGCCCCTGGGTGTCCCAACCATATTTTTGCAACAGAATACCAAAGACATATGAAAGTGGATTTTTGATTTGGGGCAAAGTACGGAATCCAAATGTGGGGCCCCTGCCATATCAGTTCACCAGTATAACATAGACACATGGTGTTTTTTCTTTTGATTTGAAACCAAATACAGAACCTAAATGGTTCAAAGGCCCTTGGGGGACCCTAGCATATTTTTGCACAAAAAAAAACATACACTTGAAGGGGGACTCTTGATTTGGGAAAGTGTAAAGAATCCAAATGTGGGGCCCCTGCCATTTCATTTCAGCAGTATACCACACAGGCTACATATGGTGGTGGCCCTTTTGATTTGAAGCAGATTACAGAACCTAAATGTAGTGCCTAAAGGCTCTTTGGGGCCCCTACCATATTTTTTGCACCATTATGCCACAGACATACAAAGATGGACTCTTGATTCCGGGCAGAGTACAGAATCCAAATGTGAGGCCCCTGCCATATCCTTTCACCAGTATAGCATAGATATATGGCGGTAGGCTCTTTTGATTGGAAGCAGGGTACATAACCTAAATGTAGTGCCTCATAGGCCCTTGGGGGAATCTATGATTTACCATTTTTTTTTGGACTGTAAAACCATCTTAAGGATAGCGCTTTTAAATTCTGGGCAGAATTTAAATCTGGGGCCCCAGAGGCCCTTGTCATTTTTTTGCACCAGAATATTATAGATATAATATTATCTAGAAATCACAATGCTCAAATTGGATAATAATGCTCAAAGTGTTACATTTCACTTTTACAATCAAATGATACTGATGTTATATTATGATTTGAGCTCAAAAAGCTAAATGAATGAGATTTAAAATTTGACTGATCTTTTCGTGATTTTTATGATTTAACGGCAGCTATGTTGCTGTAAATCGTCAAGCACAGATGATTGTAACTGAACTTTGAAGGATTGGTGTTGCCCATGGGGACAAATAATAAATTAAAACATTTACACATTATATATTGCTGCCATGATACAACCAAATTTAAGAAATAGCTAATAGAAGTGTCAATTGAAATACACAAAAGTTAACAGCCAAACAACTGATAGAAAGGGTGTAGTTTCTGGATTCAGATTTAATTTAATTACTTCTTTTTTATATATATTTGTGGGCTATGGCTAAATATTGCCCTCTTACTAAATGGCTTTATTAATTACAAAATATAATATTTTTGACATATTGTATTGACAACTTGTTAATGAGCTGTGAATGCCATATAAAAAGCAATCAGGCACTAGGCATGCATGACCTATAGTGCACCCTTCAACATGTAAAGTGGGAAATCACAGACTGGCTGCCATCCAACTAGTGCACACTTTATGCTATTTTCTAGACTGCATACAGAAAAGACAGTGTTAATTCAACTCAAGGGAAGTTAATTTAACCCAATCAGATACTACAGAATGATGTACTACATTACTCAAGTATTACTGTATGACCAGGGTCTTTAGAGGTCTTGCAAAATACCACATGAAACAAAAAGACTGGATTTGGGCACCATTCAGCTGCACTGATATTAATTCAACATTGAATTTGAAACATGAACATTAAAACATGAATTTGCAGCTATACTTCACCACACAAACAGAAAAATGTTGTTCATAATCAAACTTGAAATCTATGACTGTGATGCCGCCTATGCTTAATTTTCCTAGAAACAGTTACGAGACCTCTATTATTGACAAGGAAAGTTTGAGTTTTTGAAACAGAATCATATTTACAAGGCTTTTCCTGTTTCTGTGCCAAGGTTGATGTTAGATAAACAGTATTTTTGGACAGGGCCAATAAGTCTGAAACACTGAGGGTGATGAAAGTGGCTGGAACCCCATGATGGTCATTCTCGTTTGCTGTGCCAAGATATAATGATAATGATAGAAAAACACTTTGAGATCTGAGGTGATTATTGTGCCTCCTTGTGATTTGTGAAGGATGTTGCAGAATACTCATAGTATATATTTTTTCATCAAGCATTCCTCAATCTTCAGATTTCATAGGAATGGAAATCAGAATGTGAAACTGAAAATTGTCATTTGAAATGTCAATTGATCACTTACTCCCAATGCCATTCCAAAACCGTATAAGCTTTGTTTGTCTTCGGAACACAATTTAAGGCATTTTGGAGGCTTTTGACAGTCCCATTGACTGCCAAGTAATAAACACTGACATCGTCAAAAATAGAAAGAACACCAAAGAAAATAAAAAATAATAATATTTGTCTCTGCGTCACCATTTTGAAGGTTGACCACTAGACGCAAACAGCGTACATGGTTCTGTGATCCCATCACAAGAATATGCTGTTTTTGTTCAAATGAAAGCTTAATTACACATAGAAAATATATCCTTGTGTTACGGCTAACACAGAAGAGTGTATGCAGCTTGCGTTTAGTTGATACTCTCCAAAATGGTGCTACGGTGACGCGGAGAAAAACAGAGAAGACAAATTGTTGAATAGATGTTGTTTTATTTTCTTTGCATACAGATTAACCCACTGATTAATCATCATTGATTATGTCTTTCATACTTTCCTGGACCCTGACAGTGTTATTTACTTGGCAATCAATGGGACAGTCAAAAGCCTCCTGGTTTTCATCCAAGTTATCTTAAAGGAATAGAAACATGAAAATTACCCTTTAAAACAATCAGCAGTTTTTGGAGATACACCACAGTAAAAAAAAACCATGGTGAGTAATAATAATAATAATAATTAGTGCTGTCAAATGATTAATCGCGATTAATCGCATCCAAAATAAAAGTTTTTCTTTACGTAATATATGTGTTGATG
>JAUYWG010000060.1:10532854-10556228 GCA_034779775.1 Enteromius afrohamiltoni | reverse complement strand
ACACACACACACACGTCAAAGACCTCCTGGGGTCTTGGCAAGTTGGGAGCGGTTTGTTTCGACCTTCCTCTGGCAACCCCAAACAATCCACAAAGTGTCTGAGACAGAAAAGGCAGCAATAAAACAACCCTTTGAGCATCTCTCTGCCCAGTTAGCCCAGCCAGAGAAGCCAAATGCATCACTGCACACTAGTTTAGCTCAGCACAATGTGTCTGTTGATGGGGACACACAACGTATCAGATCAGGCCAGGAAGGACAAATGTAAGGACAAATGACCCAAATGTAACTGAGAAAAAGAAGAATACAGTAGCTCATTTCAACTGGCAAAAGCAAAAGTTCATCTATGGGAGTGGAGGACATCTCAAAAATTCATGCCATTAAACTGGACCTGTCAAATATCTCAAAGTAAATAAAATGTAAAAAAAAAACTGCAGTATGATGATTCATCCCACAAAGCACCACTGAAATTACACCAAAACAATCACAAAATTACATAGGCTATTTGCGAATTATTGTCAGTGTTTTGACGTCATGTTAATGTTAATGATCGATCACTGCTATCATTTCAGAGTACTCGAACAAACACAATCTACTTAAAATTTTCTGCAAATCACTTCCAGTAAGTGCGCAACAACCTTTGGTTTACTGCCACAAGAGCTCTTTGAAGTTGCCTTCGGTAAACACAGACGCAAACATACATGCAATTACATGCAACAGGGCAACAGTGCAGCACAGTACCATGATCCATCACGTTTAGCTCAGCTGCTGTCAGTAAGGAAAACACCCAAATGGATAATCACACACACAATAATCCAACCCTCAATACTGAGTGTCTGCGTTTTAACTGTGTTTTCGGCATTCTACAGCAGTGAAGTCACTCAACAGACTGTACTGAGTGGGAGTGAGTCCTTTTTAATGCAGTCAGGCTCTTATTACATTACAAGACCACAGAGCAAGGAAATCAACAGCTTTACAATCTCATCAGTCGATGTAAGACAAGGGCTCTGTTCCAAATGCTAGATTGTATAGCTGTCTACATATAGGCGAATGGCGCCTTTACTCCTAAAGTATACTTTTGCACTAATTAGTTGGTCATAAGATGGCCAAATTGTCCCGGCTGTTGTTTCACCATTGAAAACAAGTGGAAAAACCAAATTAAACTAATGGAGATGCAAGAACAACTGACACTTGCATCATGTAAGGATGTCAGATGCACTTCTGAAGATGAATAGCACGAACACTGGACAAAGAAGAAACTTTCTAACATGCATTGACTCCCTGTGTTCACATAAACTATCAAACTGAGAAAACTTTGAAAGGCTATATGTTTTTTTATAGGAATAAGGTAAACATTTGCATCCCAACTGAAATTTAATCTAAAGAGTCCAAATTCTACACAAGAAGCAGTAGTAGTAACATAAAAATAATGCTTGTCAAATTAAGTACACATTAATAAAAAAAAAAAAAAAAAATGGTGTTAGCATGTTGCCATGTTAAGTTAATGGGACGATACATAGTACGGACAAAATTGGGTAAAAGTACATTTTGAGTTAATTCAACTACATTACATCAGGCTAAATCTTTTTGGTACTGAAATAATCAATATCAGCTTTGTCGGCCAGCTTTAAGGTTTTTTTTTTATTGGCCATCTTGGATGGTTTTTATAATAACGTATAAGATTGTAAATCGAAATAAAATAATAAAATTTAATTTCAAATGCACACGAATGTAAAAAAAAAAAAAAAATGTAGGGACAGCCCTGCTGAAAGAAAAACATAAAGACAATAAAATACAAAAAACAGCCTGTGCTGATTAGCTGGGCTTCGCTGGATTGTTCAGCTGGTTTTCACTGGTTTGTTTGCTGGTCTCCCAGTTAAAGAAGTCTATACTAAAGACTATAGGCTAGATATGCAAAGACTGTTCACTCCTATTACTTTTCCCCTCAATTCTCTTTTGGTTGGAGGGGAAGGGGGAAGGGCTAGATAGCCCTCCAAACGAAGATTTTTAGGGACCTCACTTCAACAAAGAACTAAGAGAAATTTCCAACATGGCTGCTCACTAGGATTTTTTTATGACAATTTTTCATTATATGTATATTACCATCAGTCTTGTGTTTGTGTTAACGGTAATGTTCTGTAAAAAAACATTTGCTAGCAGATAGCACTGATTGCACAATATTAGATATTGGCGTTGTCTTCGTCTCACGTGATTTGCTGAACACAAATGCAAAAAAAAAATTGCTGCAATCCACACAACTGCTATGACCTAAGTGCGCTTTGGCTTGAGCATGATGGCAATGTACCATTTCTACATGAAAAAAATAAAAAAAAGCAAAAGGCTTTTTTATTTAACTCTAGCTTTAAGTGTGTTCTATAAACCAAAACCTAATACATACAAAAAAATACTTATTGCATATAACACTGAATCACAGTTGTACAATACATTGATATTTTGCCCAATTCTGGCTTCTGACTTCTATTCAACATTACAGTACACACCATTTAGCTTATAATTTCTCAACTATACAAAATTTCTTAAACATCTACTTACTTCTACCTTAACAAACATCTTTCAAGGTCATCTTATCTGTGTATATATACACACGTTATGAGCCTTCCAAAACCAAAAATTATGTCTACAAAAGATTTGTGCTCTAACTCGACTCAACATAAATGTGCATGGTAAAACACTCATACCCGGTGTCTAACTCCCAAACTCAAACTTGCACAAATGACATCATAACGGAGGTGGGGAGTGATATCAGTGCTCTGTTTGTGCAGTGAAAAAGGGCAAAAGAGACAGAAAAGAAGGGAGGAGAGGGGCTGGGGAGGAAAGTGTAGGCTTGAGGAGTCATGTGGGACATTTTTTTATTTTTTTTTGCAGTCCAGCCAGAGAATGAGGCAGCAGAGAATGGCTTGTGTTACTGTTGTATTAAGTTAAAGGGGTTTTCAGACAGAAACCAGTATTTGTTTGTCACTTAAAAATATTGAAACAAATGCTGGACTGCTCAAGGCATTATTCACCTTTCATTAACATATAAAAACACTTAATTGTGCTAGAGAGAGAGAAAGAGCTTTGGACTCTACAAACGATTGCTCATATGTGTCATTCCCTTAGAATCCGAGAAAAACAGTAAATGAAGCAAGAGTCCTGTAGTGCTTTTTCTGATCAAAACCCACATTGCTCACACTGAACTATGATTTATGGGATTATGATAACAAAGCGTCCTAAATCCACTTTACCAGTAACCCTGATTAGAGCTGTCGCATTAAGTGGGTTTAGCCAAAAATCACATACAGCAAGTAAAGTGAGACTAAGACCCTCAGCGACAGATTATTACGCCAATATCTAACCGCATTCGTGATGCAGCGTGTGGAAATGATCACAGATGACTTCACAACCATATACAGACCACAGGCCATCATTAAACGAAAAGAAAATTGAAAATGAAGTTTATGCAATGACTTCAGACTATCCAGAGCAAATAAAAGGAAAAACACTGAATATACAAAAACTAAGGAAAATTCTACAAATTTTGATTTAGGAAAGAAACAATGGAGGAAATGGAGGTATAGCAAAATGCCACAAATAAATCTTAAATAAAGGTTATTATTATTTCTGCTTTAGTCACATCTGAACTAATATTGCATTTATATTTTTAAAAAGGATTTTCTAAATGCAAATCTAAAATATTCATCCACATTGATTTTTTATTAATTTATTTTATTAATTTTCTAAAAATGATTAATAACAGGCCAATAAGTATTTGATCACCCTGTGATTTTGCAAGTTCTCTTACTTAGAAATCATGGAGGGGTCTAGAATTTTCAGCATACACTGTAGGTGCATTTCCATTGTGAGAGACAGAATCTAAAAAGAAAAATCCGGAAATCACATTGTATGATTTTTTAAACAATTTATTTGGGAATTACTGTGTCAAATAAGTAATTTTTGGTTTGCATACACTGCAGGAAGAATTTTGGCCCACTCCTCCATACAGATCTTCTCTAGATCTGTCAGGTTTTGGGGCAGTCGCTGAGCAACACAGAGTTTCAGCTCCCTCCAAAAGATTTTCAATTGGATTTAGGTCTGGAGACTGGCTAGGCCACACCAGAACCTTGAAATGCTTTTACGAAGCCACTTCTTGGTTTTCCTGGCTGTGTGCTGTGGGTCACTGTCATGTTGGAAGGCCCAGTCACAACCCATCTTTAAAGCTCTGACTGAGGGAAGGAGGTTTTTGCCCAATATGTCACAATACATGGCCCCGTTCATCCTCTCCTTAATACAGTGCAGTCATCCTGTCCCCTGTGCAGAAAAACACCCCCAGAGCATGATGCTTCCAGCCCCATGCTTCACTGTAGGTATGGTATTATTGGGATGATACTCATCATTCTTCTTCCTCCAAACACGGCGAATGGAGTAGAGGGTTCCTGGCAAACTTCAGACTGGCCTGAACATGGGCTGACTTAAGCAGGGGAACCTTCCGTGCAATGCAAGATTTTAAACCATGAAGTCTTAGTGTATTACTGATAGCAGCCTTGGAAACAATGGTCCCAGCTTTCTTTACGGCATTGACCAGCTCCTCCCTTGTAGTTCTGGGCTGATTCTTTACCATCCCACGAGGAGAGATCTTCCGTGGGGCCACAGTCCGAGGGACATCGACAGTTATCATTAGCCTCTTCCATTTTCTGACAATTGCTCCAACAGTTGTTCTTTTTTCACCAAGCTGCTTGGCAGCCGTAGCCCTTTCCAGCTTTGTGAAGGTCTACAATTTTGTCTCGTGTCTTTTGACAGCTCTTTGGTTTTGCCCATGATGCTACTTAGACTTTGGCTGATTGTGGGGTGCACAGGTGTCTTTATGACAGCTAACAACATCAAACAGATAATACTAATTTAGAATCATGAGTGTAGCTGTACTATTTCTAAGCAAAATAACAGGTCTTTCAGGGTCAGAAATCTGTCTGATAAGCAAGTGATGAAATACTCATTTGACATAGCAATTCCCAAATAAATTGTTAAAAAAATGTATTGAATTTATTTACTGAAAATTGTAGACCCCTCCATGATTTCTAATTAAGAGAACTTGCAAAATCACAGGGTGATCAAATACTTATTGACATCACTGTAAATTACATAACATCATTACTTTGAATTATTAGCAGTGATTTGAGATTATTTGAAATGATAGAAAATCATATATATATATATATATATATATATATATATATATCATTCTATCAACTTTTTTCAAGTTTAAAAAAGTTAAGAGGTGTACTATAACTTGATTTTGACCTTCTAGATAATAAAACAGGTAAAAAACATTTAATGTCCAAATCATGTCCATTACAAATAAACACTTTACTCCGTAGTAAGAGTGGAGCTACTTTGAATAGAGCGACTCACGCACACACACTGCTCTGTTTCCCAGCAATCCTTGCCTGTGTCCTCAAATGCCCCTGACTTACAAAATCATTGTAACAAGAGTCCAAGAATCAGAATGACTGATCAAGCAGACAAGAACCTCCTCTGTCTTCCACAAAGCACAACAAACCCCAAAACAGCACTTCAAATTAAGCTTATCGACTCTTAAGCAGAGACTCAGAAACAAAAACCAGCTAGTCTTCACCTCAAGTCAACAGTCTTCATTTATATTTTAACCTAACTAGTAAATCTGCAGGGTTTTAGTTGCACTTTCCAGACCTCAGAGATCACTCAGGAAGTGTAATCCAAGCATTTAAAACCTTGTTTTTTGAGGGCTCTCCCAACAGTCCCGTAAAGCATGCTAATGCTCAGAGACGCACCGTCATCACTCTCTCTCAGCGGCCAAAGGACTGGGAAGAACTACAGCCATGTTAAATTAATCACAAGAGCTCAGAAAGACTGCGACAGAGAGGGGAGGCTGTAAAATGACGGTTTTGGGTTTGTGGTCATTACAACCGTCAGAGTTTCCTGCTCCAGGACTGTAAAACGTCTCGCCAGGTCGTTATGATCCATGTCATTTCCTCAAAGGCCCAAACACCACTTGACCAGCCATACACACAAGTGCAAATTTCCATGGAATACATTGTATAGACAAATACTTGCTTGGTTTAGGACTAAAAAGTTCAAACTGAAAGTGTCATCATTAGTGGTCATCAGATATGACATGGTACCCTTATGAGCTCGACCGTTTATGAGCACTAAGCCAAAAAAAAAAAATTTGACAAGTAGATTTATGTGTGAAAAAAGAGCTGTTTTTGGGTTTATGTGAGCTTGCTTTGGGTATGAATCCACAGAAGAATCTCTTAGAAAGTGCGTGAGTACTCTTTTGCATCTTCTTGTGCTTGAATGATTTACAACTGTAATCAGAGATTAGATATACAAAATGAGCACAATAATGCAGACAACCCACCAAATAAGATCTGTTTAATGTAAACACCACTTTCACAATACTGCTTCCGAACAATTACAGAGAATTTTCAGAAAGCATTTAAAAGAAACAAAATTTATAATAGCTGATTTATTATTAATTTTATATAATGATTGATTGAGCAACAGACCAATACGTTAGTCAATATTTTTTGAGATTATTGGCATGACTCTGTTCAGCCAATTTGTCATTTTACAAAATCTAGTAACATTTAGTTTTTATTATTTTTAAACCACTTTGTTCTCTAAATACTGGTATTGGCATTGGTCATTAAAAACGCCTATTGGTTGACTGCTACTATTTACGTTGAAACATTTTCTATATATCTATAACGATTACAAAGGCAAACAATTTTTTTTGTGGACTGACTTGCACAGAAGAATTGTTCACCACAAATATAGCAATGTGAGCTAACAAAATAAATACAGTCAATTTTGATTTCATGCCAACTTATAAACCATATTCGCTTTTAATCTCTGAAGCATTCTAATCCAAAATTTCATACTCTAAGGGCATGTCTTGTTGTGTGCTGAATGAAAAGGTGTTGTGGGTCAAGGTTCAACTGAAGGACTCACTGTGGGAATGAGCTTTATATAGACTTACCTGCTGGGAGCCCAAGACCGCAATGACTGTTAACACTCACGCTGCTACTGTAATCACCTAAAACACACAAACATAAACACACTAAGTGATAAATTCTGCCATACAGCTGGAAGTAAGAGACAAAACATCAACTACCAGTACATTTTTTTTAGAAGGCAGAGGTTTATCAAAGCTCTTCAAATAACTAGGTGTACTTCCTGCATGATCTTATGTAGCCTACTTTGTTATCTTTTTGAACACTTGAAATGCACAAGAAAGCCAAAAGATTAAAACAGTCAACCGCCTCAAGTCAATAAGTGGCAAAATATAGTCAGGCCAAAAATCTTAAAATTCTAACTTCAGAAGGTAAACCGCAAGGAATCATGCTAAACTTTTCCTGTTACTCTCTTTCATACTAAAGGACAGTAAGAGCTCAACAAACCTCCATCAAAAAGCTCAGCTGAGGGGAAAAACCCACCAAATTGACCCTGTCTAGAGCCCTCGGGGAGTTCCGCAGCATGTGATAACCATCTTTATCGTCTGTACCAACACATCTGTCTAAACACAGCTAGCTCAACCACACAGTGGGTAGTAAATGTGGCGAGTCTGTACATTATTTCACTCGGTATGTCCGAATTTGAGATGTTCGATACAAATAAAGGATCCAAATGGGTTGGGAATCATAGAATGGTTGTGAACAGTTCTTAAAAGAACCACTTATTTTTTGTCTCGTCTTTCTCTCAAAAATAAAGATTACTGTGGGGAGATTTCACAACAATGTCATAGAAGAACCATTTTTAGTCCCCAAAAGAACCTTTTTAAAAACAAATACCTAAATAAATACCTTTTTCCACACTAGACCCGTATGTGCCATTTTAAGATTCCATGGATGTTAATGGTTCTTTATGGAACCACTGACACCAATAAAAGGATCTTTATTTTTAAGACTTTAGTTACGCAGTTCTGAAAGGGAATGTTCACTAAAGTCAAATTTGTTTAATCCTGTTATGCTACATGCAGATAATTGGGTCACGCTCCACTCACAGTACTGATAGGGTTCAGGGTCACTTAGATAACATCAGCACTTACATAATTGTGTCTGGCCTGTGTTGTCGTACAGACAGCTGGTGGTCCCTGAGGCGAGGTGATTCCTGCTCTGCCACTTATGCAAGCTTGCTAGCCACATTTCAGTTGCAACCGAACCAATTAGCATCTGTTTTCACACTCCAGACCTTTTTTTTGGCTGAGGAACCCATTAAATTTTGAGCTTTACTGCAGAGAGCTCACAGTTTTTTTAAAAACCCATGCCAATTGTGGGAAATGGGATGCTTATGCAACACTGGATTGTTAGTGTGATTCTGTCAGACGGCTCTGAAATTCACAGACTGCACACTCTTTTCATCACCCTGAGCATTATGAGGCTTATAAGTGGACTGTGCTGAGATTTTGTGGCGTACTTGGGTAGCCTAAACCATCATTACTCTAGTCTGAACATTAGACGGCACTCCCACTTTCCGTTCACTGGACACTTGCCTTCAAAAATGGTTGGAAATCACTAGTTTCAATCTGATTAGGTTTGTCACAAATTCTTGACGATATTGCTATATTAGTCTGGTAAATGCATGATGTGTGCATCTGATACTGCCAGTCTGTGGTTGTCAGACATGGTCTGAACCCAACAGACTGATCAAAGAGTTAAGAGGAAGTCCACTTTGAACGCCTGACAAAGTATATTTGACAGACTTATGGGGAGATGAGTGTTCAGTAAACCATCTCAATATGTATGTATTGCTCTATGCCAGAACAGATGGTGCTCGGGAATCCCTTCAATAAATGATAAAAGCCCCTGAGGACCACTGTAGTGAACTGACAAGCTTTGAGAATATGAATGCATTTATTCCAGTGTTTGCAAAGGTGCTTTTGAATGGAGATGGAACTCTGTGCCGTAATGTAGCGTCCAATGCAATCCACTCTTCTCAAACCTACTTAGCTTGCATGGCATGACATAACAGGTATTAATTATCAGGAAAATAGAAGGGGTGGATATAACTTCTAGATCAATAACAGAAAGTTTTCTTGCTACCAGGAGTTTCAATTGCATTCATGCTAGTCTCTATGGGCTGAAAAAATCTACCTAAAATGTTTTATATTTTACATGAAATGTAGTATTTTTTGTATGTAAAATTTGTGCATTGTTTAGTAAAAATACACACACACATATATATGTAGTAAATACCCAATATATATTATAGTAAATTACCTTACCATATACTGTAATTCATATAAGGTAATACTTATAAGCTAACTTATAGATATTGGAAGTAAACGTTTTAATTACCATATAATATGTGAACATGGACCACAAAACCAGTCACATGAGTATTTTCTTTTTTGAAATTTTGATTTATACATAATCTAAAAGCTGAATAAATAAGCTTTTTATTGATGTATGGTTTTTATGTATATGTATAATACATATTTTATGTATTATGTATGTTAGGACGGGTCAGGACAATATTTGTCCAATATTTTAAAGTTGTTCAAATGAAGCTCTTAGCAATGCATATTACTAATCAAAAATTTAGTTTTGATATACACTGCTCAAAAAAAAAAATAAAGGGAACATTTAAACAACACAATGTAACTCCAAGTCAGTCACACTTGTGTGAAATCAAACTGCCCACTTAGGAAGAAACACTGATTGACAATCAATTTCACAGGCTGTTATGCAAATGGAATAGACAACAGGTGGAAATTATAGGCAATTAGCAAGACACCCCCAATAAAGGAGTGACTCAGTTGCTATGCTTTCTGGCTGATGTTTTTGTCACTTTTAAATGCTAGCGGTGCTTTTACTCTAGTGGTAGCATGAGACGGAGTCTACAACCCACACAAGTGGTTCAGTTAGTGCAGCTCCAAATCCAGACCACCATCAATTTGATTTCCATTGATCATTCTTTTGTCATTTTGTTCTCAGCACTTTCAACTATATAAAGAACAAAGTATTTAATAAGAATATTTCATTCATTCAAATCTAGGATGTGTTATTTTAGTGTTTCCTTTATTTTTTTGAGAAGTGTATAAAACAAGTACATAAATGCTTTCAGTAAAGTCTGAAACATTCAGTTGTTACTGTACTGTAAAGTAAAGTAAAGATTTTTAAATGAGGAAAACTATACATTAAAAAAATATTGATTGGTATACATTAGTAGTAGTAGTATGCTGACAGTGCTTGATAAACAGGGTTTTAATGGTCCCTCGCTGCCACAATGAAACAGCCGGTGCAGCAAAGAGGAAAACCTGCTTTTAACTCGTCTGACAGTTATCTGATGTAGTGACTCAGAATCCCCTGGGAACGACCAGCTTAACAATGACAAGAAACTCTGTGTGTAGTGACCGTAGCCAAAGCACAAACACATACAAACACTCAGTGGTGATACGAGGTCATTGCAATCTCACAGCTGGAGCAGATGGGCTGACGACCTTTTGCTCCAATGAAAGGATGAGATTTTTAAACAAACAGCATGTGGTTTATGTAAAACAGCCTGTCACAAGGGCGCTTCCTAACTTTTAATACAGATGAACTGATTTATCTTAGAAATTCATGAAGTTCAAATGAAATGCAGACTCTTTTCAGAGAAAATAAAATGGGTGTGACCACTTAAAAAGCAAAAACTATATGAGACCTGTGGAAAAAAATTCAAGAGGACAAACTTTTAAAGAATCATTTCCATTTACTTCAGTTGTTTCAAAACTAACATGAATTCACAGAGCATATGAACAACTTTTAAAAAACATTTTTGTTGTTTTATTTTGGACCTCTGTTGTATGGCAACAGCTTTAACTAATTCTGTTGTTCAAAAATTGCACAAGTCAGAAAAGTTGTGAACAACAGGGTGAGTATACAACAATTTTTTTTTTGCTCAACTATCTCTTAAAACGCCAGTTGATGTATGTTTATATGCTGAAATAAATCACCAAATTGCTACATGATTTGTATCTTACAGGCATGACTGTGGGGCAATGGGAAGGGTTTCGGTTCATCGAGCACTGAAAGAGCAACTGATCTGATACACATAGATCTCCTGTGAGGCGTGAGGACTGCACACACCCAAACACACAGATGGACGAGAAAGAAAAACAACTGTGACCTTTTCATGCACTGTCAGGTTGATTTCTTCCTTAGTGTCAATCTTTTGTTTTAACAATGCAAATGAGGACAAAATATGCCAAATGTCATGTTAAACCACTCATGTGGATCCCAATTGAACAGAATGTGGTAAATGCCAATGGTATTAAAGACATTTGCTGGGTTTCCATTCAAATGTGCGAATTTAACTTTGGAATCAAACTGTGCAAAATTGGAATATTGCATAAAACATTTGTAAGTAACCACTGTTTCTATTATTTATGCTTATTATTTTGGAAAAATGTAACTTCTGTTGTGTCAGAATAAATGGGAAAAAAATGAAATAAAATAAAAAAAATCTCCATTCTGTCCAAAACCTTTTATTCCTTTTACGCCCTGGCTCTTTACGCATGGTTTTTCAGTGAGCTGAAACAAACACTTCAAACGAGCCATCTTCAGTTAAGAAAATGCTAATTTGTAGGTGAGGGGGAAGATGCCCACTTCTGAAAGCATTCCAAACCATATTAGTCATACTGCATTCCCAATGTTCTGGAAAACCAATAGAATGCTGTTTTAGATGCAACCATTTTGGTAGTGACATAAAATGTCACTTCTCAATGCAGATCAGTCTGCTCCAACTTTACAAGTGGAATATCCAACTCCTAGTACCATTCCCAAAAGTGGAGGTGGGACCCAATCCTGCTCCTGGGGAGTCACTGTACAGTGGTCGCCTGAACCAAAGGTAATCAAGCTTTTCAGGATTTCTAGAAATTACAGGCCAGAATTGCAGGATGTTGGCTTTCAGGACCAGGATTGGACAATCCAGTTCTAGCAAGAGAATGGAGGAGAAGTTCCAAAATTGCTGAATGGAATGCAACGGAATGGAAACATTTGTTGTGGTCTCAAAGTGTTGTTATCATTTTTGATCATCTTAGAAATGGTTCATTTAAAAAAACAACAACAACAACAACAACAAAAAAACTGCACAGATCTTTGCAATGGTCAAAGTCATCCTAAAATTGCCCACAAACAAATTGCCAAGGAGTCATCAAAGATATTCCTTTTTTATTTCTCTCCATATTCTTACTGGCCCACCACATACTCCTCAGATTCATAGGCAGATGTGATCTTGCTTGTAAACCTATTGAGAAATATCACTCTAGGCTGATGATACACAAGTACAACCTCAAAAAACAAAATACTACAACACTAGATTGTTCCATTGGGGAAAACATATTGCAGCTGAATTGTTTTGTCAAAGTTTGTGTGACACAGGCCATGGACCAGATCCATCCGGTGCACTGCCGTCATCATAGAGACCCATCTTGTGACATCACAGGGTCACTAGTTTCCCCTTCCTCCCTAAATAGAGCCATCACAATGATTGCTCCATGAGATCATATGGGGTGACCTACATACATCCACTGACAAAAGACAAAATCAAGGGAAGAAAGTGACACCATCGACATTGTCTTTTTTCAAAGCCTGTTATGTCAGCTTTGTAACCCATGAGACCATCTGTCAAAAAGAAAAAGAGCACTTCCTGTCCACTTAATCGAGAATAGGAAGAGGAAATGGAATGATTTCCTTTCACAGCAGTGGATTGCCTCTCTGTCACTCGAACATACCATCAAAACATAAACACAAAACAAATGCATAGGTTTGAAGCAACTAGTTAAAAGTAGCACCATTGGTAACTATTACATATAGTTCGCAATATAGTAGTTAGTTATAGCCTATAGCTATAATAGCTGCTTTCATACTTCTTTCATTAAGCAATGTTGTACCACAAAAAAAAGGTTAACCTGCTATTTAAAATAACTTGTCCTCATCTAAGGAGAAATTATAATGGGAAATTTGTCAATCAGCCCTGTTGAAAAAAGCCATTATTTGTTAGGTTTTGAAGCTGGAATGTAGGTCTAAACAGCAAAGTATAAAACAGCAAATGTTACCTAACCAGCATATGCTGTTTTTTTCAGCATGGTGAAGGTTGATTTAAACAGACAGGTTTAAAAATATATATGCTTAGTGTATATATATTAAGTGTTGACTAGCTTGAATGCACGATTAGGAGCAGATATCTGCTAGCTTGTATTTAAAGTTTTCCAGTTGCTTCCCCAACACTGATATCTGTTTTCACGGCCACACATCCTCAGTGGAAACTCTGATATGAGTTTGGAGCTGTGCTTTGATAAGCCTAAGACCTGCAGGGCTTGGTTATCTCGCAGTGAACAGTTTCTTTCTCACCATCAGGAAAATGCTGTGACATGAAAGCACAGTAATGTATATGCAAGGATTTGTTTGCTACGCTTTCTGAGGTAAAAAGTTTTAAAATACCCACACAAATATAGTTAAACCTTTTCAAAATTATGTCTTCACTAGAAAGGAACACAAATTAGCCATAAATGTCTTTTCATTTTTTCCAAAACAATTCATAAATCAAATTGTATGTTTTCTTAAGTCACTGTAAGGAACATTCTAAATTTAAGTTGTTACTCAACGAAAACATCTTCAAGAGAATATCACAAGATGCTTTAAACTCAAAAGGCACAACAGGACTGACCTAAATGGAACCACAAGGCCTTCCACTGGATTTTGAGCCAAGCCTCCAAAAAGCATTTTTCACAAGCTCTTAAGTGCAGGAGTCAAAAAGGGTTTAAGTACTTAAGGCAAACAACAGTAGGAGACTCCTCACACAATGATATCAGCTTTACCCAGGGAGGGGGTCAGTGTGTGCTTGCTTTCAAAATACCAACACTAAACTAGCACAGCGACCCATGACAGGGCTTAATTGATGTCGGTTGGTTGAAGAACTGAGATTGTCAGTGTCACATAGAGATCTGGCTCAACACCAAACGTCTTTGGGGTTTGTTGGCCTGCAATAATGGTCTTGAGTGAGAGTAAAACTAGATTAATTTTTCTTTTTTCCTTTCTAAGCTGATAACACATTACAACTTGCTTGCTGGTGTTGCATTTGACAAGATACTGTGACTGCAAAAACAGCTGGGAAAAGGCTGCTAAATATCAAGAGGAACATCTACTACCATAAATGTCAAGAAAATACAATCTCAAGCAGACAGAACCTGCTGTGCCATGTACTTTCAGGGTCAGTTTTAAGAGTAAACCGCTGCCTTGTCCTTGACTAAATTGCCACATCCAGGAAACGGCCTGTAAGTGGTAAAGAGCTGGTGAATAAGAGTGTACATTTAGACCTCAGTCATTATGCAAGAACGCTGCCCTGCATTTGCTCTTTAAATCTTTCAGTGTTATGTCCAATTTAGCAACACTTTAGCAATATTAGGACAACATAATGTAAGTGTTAACTGCAGATAAAGAGTGAGCCCTGCCCTGTAAACAGTGCTACGAGAACAAACTGCAATATCCTTCTGCATTATACTAGCCTCACCCATATCCCATCATTTTGGTCAAAAACATTTTTAGAATTAAGTTAATGCACCTACTGTATTGTCAGCATGTTTTAAACTTCTAAATTAAAATTCATGTTCATAGTTATTAGGGGCACTGAAAAGCCTCAATAGACTGGCACAATTTTGGCCAGTAAAAAAAAAAAATCAATGTCATGTGGTGCTTCAAAAAACCACCAAGATAGACCAGCAAGGTTAATAAGTCTCTTAAATGTAGGATAATTTGACCTTTCATTTTGTAAAATGTCACATGGCGCGACTCAATATTCAAACATTATTTTTATATTTATAGTCAAATGTATGTAAAGTGTAATGCATGTTTAAAAAATAAAAAAGCGCATTTTGTAAGGAAAAGGTTTTTTTTATATTTTACTTCATGGTTGCACAACATGTCATTTTTAGAGAAATTAAAATAAAAAATATACTCCACAAAATAATTAACATAAACTTAAAAATGTGAGGAAAATATATATATATTTTTTTTTTCACACCACACGACAGTTTTAGAGAAATGCAATTCTTTTTTTCTTTTCATCTTTTCAAAGTTGACGTGTAATTTTAACATGGACAAGCTCAAATTAAAATCAACTAAAGCTCAACTTTATCATTAGTCAAAAGTCTACCTCGGCAAGACTAGATTCACCAGACAGACAGATTTCAGCAGATCAGACACACAAACCTCCATTAAACACTGCAACATGATCACAGATCAAACTGTGACCTCTACTGTTACTCTACTATTAACATTATCCATTACGACAGGATGCAACAAGCTAGATAAGAATAGGCACGCTTCTTCTCCATGAACCTGGACACACAGCCTGAAACCAAAAGACTGTGGGCAAATAGCAGTGCGTTTGTTTGTTGAATTTGTGTTGCATTCAGATCATTTATGTCATTTCATGCCAACTCAATGCTGGTTGTGTTTACCAGATATCTGAACAGGGCAGCTAGTGTCTTTGAGGAATGTGATCCCTTATGTACATGGTGAAGCTCCAGTAATAGAAGGGAATTTGAAACGTGCTTGGACGTCCATCCATAATTTGGCAGGAGAAGGCTTTAGTGTTCTTATTACAGCACACAGTAGTAAATTTGATCCTATCTGTCATTAACACATCCCTAAATAAGCACTGTAACATACACAATCATTATCAGTTTGAGGAAAATGAACTTGTAAACCTCCATTCCTCCACTCCCATCAACCAATAGGAATTTTAAAAGATCTTATAGATCCAAATATATCTATATTCCCGATTAAATAATCAGAAATTTTGTGGACCTTTGTCAAATACCAGACATCTTGATGAGAGTCCACAAATTCCCAATGATTCATGTAGATACATTTGTATGTTAAGCTCAATGGAAGTGACCTTCGATTAATTGCAAGGTGTTTTTATTTTTTGTACAGATGCCAAGTCTTCATTGGTGTCAGTCATATGAACTCTACAGATTAAACACAAATAAATTGTTCGTGAAAATTAATACTTGCCAAGTGAAACATGTTTTGGAACAAATTTGTTTCATACGCTCAATACTCAGTAGTCCCCACCCATTGGTGTAATTTTGTAACCTTTAGATAAAGTCAGCAGCTGAAGAACTGAATGAACATAAACTCTTTTTTTTAAGTCTTTTTTTAATCATATTATCTGAGTCACCAGGATGAAGTCACAGTCCCCACTACCAGTAAAAGCTGCTCCTAATATTAATTTTTAGGACCAACTCAAAAATAATAGGTGTATCAGTCCTAGTTTTAAGACTTATATTTAATTTAAGAGTAATTAATTTTATCCCTTCTAAACTGAAGTCTGCTTAGTCCTTAAAATTGAAATTCAAGTAAACCTTCTACAGCAATGAAGTCAAATCTATTCCTCATTCTTATATTAAAGTGTTCCTTATAAAAAAAATCTCTTAAGAGTATTGTAAAAAGCTACAACTGGTAGTTATTGGTAGCTCTATTTAACTAAAGAGGACCAACTAGACTCCTAGTGGCAAGATTTTTTTTTTTAGATTTGGTGTTTGTAATAGTAAGTAACTAGAGAAATTAATCTGGTTTTAATCATCATTAAGAGTCGACCCCAAAGGTTCGAATCAACAGAGTCAACTCTCAGTTCCCAGCTTTTCAGAATTAAATAATCAATTGATTTTGGCATCAATTTTACCACCATATAGATTTTGCAACATCTCTTTCCATCAATTAAAAAATCAGTTTAACGAGCATGCCTAAAGTTTTATCTCCATTGACTGAGCTGTTTATCACCAACACATGCTTTTTTTTACATAGTTAAATTGTCATGGCAATGAGTATATTTTCAACTTTAAAAAAGCTCAAAATAAAGTTGTGTTGTACTCACTATGGGCAGGTGTGGCAAAAAATACACTTTTGGACATGAATATAAAGATCAATTCGGCACTTGACAACAGGAACTATGGGAAAGGCGTGTCTGCTCAGGCAGATGAGTCGTTATATTTAGGTTATTTTTATTCTCTTTACGCAATCAGTGCAACAGAGCACATTTCCTTTGTGGGCGGGATGCCACACACCACCCTTAGAGCCACGGTCAGAGGGTCACACACACACATTTGCACTCCAAAGCTTATTCAACAAGATCTTCTTTGCAAATGCATATTAATGTTTTACGATCAGTTTTTTATGAAAATATATTAAAGGGTCATTTCTTTTTTCTTTGCATATACTGGAATAAAATGCTGTAATTGTAAAGTAGCACACTAGTAACACTGATTCAGATTACACAGCACACAGACATGGGCACACAAACACAACATATACATGGGTATAACTTTAGGCTAGACCAGCACCTGAAGATGCTCTCTCTACATTCCTGGGAAAGCTGAGCTGTTTTGGCTGCAGGGAGGGATGTACAGCTGCCAACAAGTCTATATCTTCAGTAGCACACATGCGCACAGGTTTGTGTACTCAACCATGAGAGAGGGCGAAAAAGTTTAAACAAAAACTCAAGAGCAAGAACTCCAAATGATTCAATAACAAATTGAACCGAGACTAGGATTAGCTTGGCGATACAAGCCTTCAATTACGTTGTGGGGCTTTAGGGAGGACTTCTTTAGAAAAGGGTTCGAATAAACGCTGCACATTTTAATCGGACCCCAAACCGCACTGGGCTGTAAACCAACCTCACCCATGAGAGCTCAAGCCCACTTCCTCTAAAACCAACTGTGATTTAAGATCTCAGGATTTGCTGAGGAAATCAGAGGCTGGGTGTTATTTAAACCTTAGCGCAAAGAGAGGGTGCTAGGAATCTTGCGTGTTAAATAAAACAAGTGCCTACAATCTTTCAATGAAGAAAAGAGTGGTTGGATGTCTTTGTTTTCATGGCAGATTCACAAATGTGCAACGTTTTAAAGTCGGACAAACAGACACCATGGGGATTTTATGGATGCAACAAAGGCCCTTCATCCATTGGAAGCAATGTAAAACACATGTACTGAGCTAGATTTAGTCTTAAGATGTTTATGTTTTTCTCAATTAAAGAAAAAGATTACAATAATTTGACTTCAGGGTGCTTTATAGATCAGGGTAAATTTATAATATAACCAGCTCAAAATAATGTTCCTCACACACTACTTTTGATGTAATTCTCGGAAATTGTATTAAAAAAGGGATTGGTAAGAATTTGACGTTTTTAAAAGAAGTCTCATAGTCACCCAGGCTGCATTTATTTGATCAAAAAGACAATGAAACAGCAAATAATGTAAAATAATGTAACTGCAAATAAAATAACTTCTATTGTAATATATATTATTTATTTATGTGATGCAAAGTGTCCCTAAGAAATCAGTCTAATTTGCGGCTTTGATAAGAAACACCCAAATATAATACGTCTCTCTATAAAATCTCTCTAAAATCTTGTCTTTAGCTACAGCATTCTAGTTCTCAATTTTGAAGCAGAAAGCAAGACAAAAATGACATCTGGGAGTGATTGTGCCGCTTTCAGCAGATGTGAAATGACAGTGATTGGTCCCATTAAACTCCTGACCTGGAACATTTTTACTAATGTGTTCCCAACACAGACACACGCCCCGTGGGTCAAGTCTCACCCTAAACCCCACCAAACAACATTAATTTCCACATAAACCACATTTGAGTTGTTTGCACTATACCAACTGTCAAACCACAGCTACATCTGACCTGATACCACCAGCACAGTCAAATAGTTATAAAACGCTGAAAGGCCACATTGAAAGAAGTGCATACTCTTTTTAATTAAAATACAATTTTAATTACCATTACATTTATTTAGTCCGATTTAAATCTCTTGCATAAGACGCCTGGCCTCTCAGACCCAGCATGCACAAAACTGGCTGGGACATCAAACGTTTTCAGCTCAAACTCATTTGAGTCAGCTTTTGGCATCTTATGCTGCTTTTTTTCTCTCCCTCATGGTCAGGGTACGACCTCGTAACCATGGTAAAGGGCTGCTAATATCAATGCAAATGGATTCTCTGCTCACAGGAATTCAGCCGGACCGGAGGAACCCCGAGTGCCACTCCAGAGAAGAAATTTAGATTCCCACAGAAAACCAAAAATGATCAAACCTGACAAGAAAAAGCAGTTTATACAGCATCTATAACTGAAATATAGGTTACATTTCAGAGAAAAACACAGCACTTGTAATATCGTTTTATGTTAGTCTAAAGAGCTTTTCTTAATCACTTATTTTTGTGCTACTCTAGTAGGCTAGGCTGTTAGCTTGCTAATTTATGATAGTTAAAGAATAAAACAAAGAAAAATGATCATAGAAAAGTTCATAGAAACATAGTTTCTGTATGGCTGTTGGTTTTGAAAAAAAAAAAAGTTTACATTCATACATTCATTCAAAATTGTCAAGAGGTGTAATGAATCTGAAAGTATTCAATTTCTTTCAAACATAAAAATCTTTTAACAGCGGTGCATATACCCTATTAAAATTATAGAATCAACTAAAACAATTCAGTTAAGAAATTACTCCACAATTTTAAATTATTAATTATAAATAATTTAAATTATTTCAAATATTTTTATAGATGAATTATTCATAAATAAATATAACATTATAAGGGGTTGCATTGCATGACATTTTACAACCCAAATTAACCTTGTTTTGTCATAAAATGTAGACTTGTTGACTTTGACAGTCATAAGATATTTTGATATTTTATATTTCATGTTTCAGGGTTTGTTTTTTTTTCACCTGCATGTTTCTGCACATTGGTTGCACCACATAACTTTAATTTGGCAAATACAACAAATCTAATTTCCCCAAAATCATGCTCCATACAGCTGTAAATTAAATATCAAATATCTCCTGATTGGTTTCAAAGCCACGTTTTGACTTCAGCGAGGACAGAAACATAAATCAACAGTGGAAACTTCTTGTGTCACATCTTCTCTGAACAGTAGGACATTGAGCATGTAAGAGAACATGGAAAAGATCTCCTAGGCGAGACATAAGCCCATTCACAGTCTGTAAAAGGAGTCCTCAGTGTCACATCCAAAGCGGTCTCATGGGGTCTTGTCCTCCTCTCCCTTCCTGTGGTGGGATAGAGTTGTGTTAGGCCTGTGAGAACCATCTCTATGGGGCCTGTTTCCACCCACACATGTATAAAGAGATTGTTCTGACCCTTATCCCACAGACACTCCATTCCCAGCAGTGATGCTGTCTTATGGCACACCAGCACATCCAATTATACAAGACTTGTTCATGCAGCTCTGTCATTTATCTCGTTCATCTATAATCAAATAACCCAGCAGAACAGTATGTGGACATGTCTAAGACCGCATTATGCTGTTGTGCACCCGTTTTGTGGGTTTGTAAATCTTGCGTTTGACTGGTAGACACATGAATCTTGAATGTCAATGCAGATGTTTTTGTCCAATGGGCTTGAAGTTGTAAAACGTTTGCTTGAGGGGCCATCCAATGATAATAAGAGAAGTTCTTCTCTTAAAAGTAATTTCTTGAGTTGAAGACATAACGAGAAATTAAATGTCCATGTGTTGACAAAAACCCATGTCCTTGACCCTCACTTATTAAAGGTTTTGTGCGTTTGTGGTTCAAGACACACAGAAAGCATTTTAATATAGTACTTGTAGGGCCGATTATTCCTTAAAATTTTATTTGCAATTAATCATTTGAACAATTTAGACTTCGGCAGCCCTAGGCCTATGTTCCCAAAGAAGTGAAAATGACAGCAAATGTCTGTGTTATTTTGGTTATCGTGCTTATTGTGCTCTTTGAACGATTAACTGCCATTTTGAATGATTACATAATTTTAATATCTGTAATTAAAATTAGACAATTAGACGCAATTAGACATTGGACACTTGTATTTTAAGGCTGGAACTTACAAATATATTACAAAAATTTCATTATTATGCAGTTAATAACTAATAATTCAATTTACAGAGGCACTTTAATTTGTAATAATAGACTTTAGCTTTTTTGTTTTAGCACAGAAGTCCTCTTCAAAAAATATGCCTTTATTTGTTTCTCCCTTTTTTCAACTTATTGTTATTTCTTGGTGGAAAAATTGACTTAATCACACAATAACACCTCTAGTCAAATTTAAAACAAGTAGTTAGCAAAATACCTAATTTACACCAGTTTATTGGCAGCGTAAAACACATTAAAAAAAAAAAAGTGCTAAGCCACGGGTGCAAACTTTCAGTCCCTGCGCCACATGCAAATAGTGAAAAAATACCCTAGGATAAAATCAAACCTGAAATTAGACTCATATGGAGCGGCAAGACCAAAGAAAGCGAGAGTAAGTTGCACAATAAAAACACCACCACCAGCTCTCACACACGCTCCACACATCCTCAAAACAAAATGAAAAGTTTCCATGGCAAAATGCAGTCAGCATGTGGAGCTCATATGTTTCTGATAAGCTTTAATGGGGAACTGTGAGGTAATGATGAAGTCATGCTTGTCCGCTGGACAGGTTCAAATAAAAGCCTGCTGCTTTCCAAATGGTTTCATACTTATTCCAGCACTGACACACACTGTTAGGGCAAGCGCGCACACACACACACAGACAAAGAAATACGACTAGTTTGCAGAGCTTGTCAGGACAAGAAGAGATAAAATTACAGTAACAAATTCTGTTTATCTTTACACACGGTTAAACAGCAGAAACTCCAAATATGCACTTCTATACGTATCTGACCTCAGAAAGCTTACAGAGCCAGATGGAGCTTAGCCGAAGAAAGAAAACAGAAAGAAGTTCACCCTGCCCTGATCATCTGCAATATTTATGTGCTCCTTATGAAAAATATGTGAAGAGAGACAAGTGGACACACCCATGGAGTGGAAAAATAACGGAGAAGAATAAAAAGAAATCAAGTTATTAAAGACTAAAATATGTGACAATGATCTTGCCAATATTAGCAGGAAATTGTGTATCTGCATAATAAACACAGGACGAGCCATATTGTTAGATTTGCATACTGTTCACATGACTCATGAAGTGATTCTTCTTACTATTGGATGAGTGCAGAAATGAACACGCGTAATCTTACCTGATACTGATATTATAATAGTCTTAACAGTTTACATTATCTGTCTCTTTATTAGTATTTATTTATTTATTTTATACAGTATATCAAAATATATTAAACGTGCGTGTAATAAGAGCATCTACGGCATATCGCATTGGCTAAAACATACAAGGAAACGCAATGTGAAAAATAATATCCCAGACATCGCATTCAGACTCTAGAATTATCACAGAGGTTGTGAGGGAAAAACACAGACATGGCAGATTCGGAAGGGATTCAAATCACCAAGTACGTCAGTAAAACAAAACATCCTCAAACCCCCTGTCCGAACAGGGCTTTACTTTTAGTCATCATTAAGGTAGCACACATATTCTGAATGCCTTTGGTCAAATGAGCCATTTTAATCTAGATTAATCTAAATTTTAAAAAATACAAAATAAAATCTATGCCCAGCCCTAGTTTTATTTAAATAAAGTAGAATAAAATAAAATAAAATAAGGTGGCAGAACTGAAACTGAACATTTTCATTAGTGGCCTGAATATGAACAAAGACCAAGTTCAGTGTTAAATTAAATATTAAATGCCCATCTCTCATAAAAGGTTTTATTGCCTTTTTATGGCACATACACATCTTGCCCTGCAGACAAATTATTATTACATTTTTATCTCTCAAGTACAAGCTCGACTAAATTAGGATAATTTATAAATCGGGATCTTTAGAGATATGCAATGTGTGTGAGAGACTTTTGAGCCAGTTGACAAAACAGTCTATAAACTATTATCTTAGTTATTATTAACTGAATGCATTTAAAGCCATTAAATATGATTTAATAATATACACACACACGCACAAAATAAATAAATGTAATAATAATAATATTTAAAAAAAAAAAAGAATATATATATATATATATATATATATATATATACACACATAAACATAAAAAACATTTATAAAACATTTTTCTAAACCATTAAAGTAATATATTTGTTTAAAATAAATAGTTTTAAATATTAATGTATTATATTTTTGTAAACCATCAACTATACATACACAGATACATTTAATACAATACAATACAATATATATAAATACAAATTAATAATGTATTGTATATTTTTAATTAAAGCAATTTTTTAATACATTTGTAACTAAACATACATAAAAATGTATTCATAATCAAATATAGACTGACCATTTTATGTGTGTGTGTATAATATACAGTATATATGCATAAAATAGCAGTCGTGGCCTAATGGATAGAGAGTCGGACCTGTAACCCAAAGGTCGTGGGTTCGAGTCCCAGGTCCGGCAGGGA
>JAUYWG010000060.1:10522213-10532754 GCA_034779775.1 Enteromius afrohamiltoni | reverse complement strand
TTGACAATCAATTTCACATGCTGTTGTGCAAATGAAATAGACAACAGGTGGAAATTATAGGCAATTAGCAAGACACCACCAATAAAGGAGTGGTTCTGCAGATGGTGACCACAGACCAGATCTCAGTTCCTATGCTTTCTGGCTGATGTTTTGGTCACTTTTGAATGCTGGCGGTGCTTTTACTCTAGTGGTAGCATGAGACGGAGTCTACAACCCACACAAGTGGTTCAGGTACTGCAGCACATTCAGGATGGCACATCAATGGGAGTTGTCAGCGTATTGTCCAAAGCATGGAGGCGCTACCAGGAGACAGGCCAGTACATCAGGAGACTTGGAGGAGGCCCTAGGAGGGCAACAACCCAGCAAAAGGACCACTACATCCGCCTTTGTGCAAGGAGGAACAGGAGCCATCCAGAGCCCTGCAAAATTACCTCCAGTGGGCCAGAAATGTGCATGTGTCTGCTCAAACGGTCAGAAACAGACTCCAAGAGGGTGGTATGAGGGCCCGACGTCCACAGTTGGGGGTTGTGTTTAAAGCCCAACAACGTGCAGGAAGTTTGGCATTTAAAAGAGAACACCAAGATTGGCAAGTTCACCATGGCACCCTGTACTCTTCACAGACGAGGCAGGTTCACACTGAGCACATTGGACAGATGTGACAGAGTCTGGAGATGTCATGGAGAACATTCTGCTGCCTGCAACATCCTCCAGCATGACCGGTTTGGCGGTGGGTCAGTAATGGTGTGGGGTGGCATTTTTTGGGAGGGCTGTGCAGCCATTAGGTATTGAAATGAGATCCTTAGAACCCTTGTGAGACCATATGCCGGTGCGGTTGGCATGCCCACGGCATTGTAGGAAGGTCATACAGGTACGTGGAGGCCACACACACTCATTTTGCCCTTTACTTCAAAGTTGGATCAGCCTGTAGTGTGTTTTTCCACTTCAATTTTGAGTGTGACTCCAAATCCAGATATCCATGGATTAATACATTTTGTTTTGTTGTCAGCACATTCAACTATTTAAAGAACAATTTAGATGTAGATTTAAATTGTAGATTTAATGACGTCGAAGCACACTGTGTTCGGTGACAAAAAGCATACAAATAGCCAGTACAGTCTGTGCTGCTGTATCAGACCGCACATTGCTCTATGATGCCTCCGAGGTGAGTAATGGCAGTTTGTGTGTATGTGTTTGTGAGTAATGATGATGCGAACGGGTCACTTCCTGTGTGCTGCATAATAGGACAGATAGGTGACAATGACCAATCTCAATCTACATATCCAAACAAACACATCCACAGAAAACTAGGTGTTCCTCTCTCTCTACTTTTGGTCTAATAACGGTGTTTCGAGACTGGGCGTAGTTTTCAGTCACACTGTTTCTTCACACATTAGCAAGATGTCCCTGATGAACTGGAAAAACAGCAAGAGAAACTAACGAGGTGTTTTTTTTTTGAATGTGCTGACTGCTGTCTCAGTTTGTGATGTCAGATAACACCTTGGTTCATGTGTGAGGCTGGTTTGTGCGCTGAATGTAAAAAGCTCACAGATACATTTCCTGTCCATCGTATTTATCTGTCCATGTGATGAGGCCTAAAGTGTTTGGTGAACATGACGTGTGGTGTTTGTGAAAAACAACCCTTTTTTGGATCCAGTATCAGTACAGATGCCATCTGATGTAGGACAGACAAGACAAGGAGGTTTGAGATAATCAAAATGAGAAATCTTATTCCATGCAAACTCAAAAATTTTTTTGTTTGTTTTGGCAAAAACATTGATGCCAATGCTGTTGATTTTTGAGTTTACATGAGTTGATTAGCAACTCATGTAAACATCAAGCAAAAATGACTTTAAAATATTTTCCTGTTGGATACACCAAACTGTTAGGTAGTTTGAAATTTTTACATTTTAAATATGTGACCCTGGGCCACAAACGCAATCATAAGGGTCATTTTTTTAATTAGATGAAAGCAAAAGCTGTTTTTCACTGATGTATGGTTTATTATGACAGGAAAATATTTGATTGAGATACTATTTGAAAATTTGGAATCTGAGGGTGCTATAAAGTTGTCTGAGTAAAGTTCAAAGCAATGCATAATCCAAAATTAAGTTTTCAAATATTTCAAAATGTAAATATCTTTATTGAACATGACCTTTACTTAATATTCTAATGATTATTGGCATAATTCTTTTTTAATTCTAATAATGTAGGCTATTATTGCATGGCTATTGCTACAAATAGCTTAAGCCTGTGCTATATGACTGGTTTTGTGTGCCCAGGGTTAAATATTAGTCATATTTCCAACAATTAAAGGTTATACAAAATTTCATTTACAAAGAATGTTGGCAATTTCATAAGACTTTTTCATAAGTGTGTGATTACAGTATTGGATAATAAATTGTAAATAAGATTTACAGTTAACTGATATTTGCGACGGAAAGCACCAAAACAGTCGCCACAGTCGCAGTGGATGCGCAGTTCCCGTGGATGCGCAGACAGACTTGAAAGTGAAGAAAAGCTTCAAAAAGGCCAATAATAAGCAAAACTATAAAGACAGCGTGTGAGTATTAAGTCTTTGTTATGCCTAAGAGTCATAGAAATCACACATTTCATGGAGAAAATAAGTTATTCGCAGCTTTATTTGTAATTAGCCCGCTCCTATTGTTTACATGTAGTTACATTCAGTTATTAATGTAATAACACATATTAAATTGCAAAATACATGCAATATGTACTTAAGAAGCTATATAGATTTTAATACATTTTGTATACTGAAGCAAACAGCTATTTTGAATGATTGCAACCTTTCCTATGTAAGCAACAGCAAGATCATGGGTTTGATTCCCAGGGAGCACATAAACTGATATAATGCTTGGAATGCCCAGTACAGAAGCTGGCTGGATGTAAGTTAATTCCATCCATCCATCTTCTTCCGTTTATCCAGACCGTGTCGCGGGGCCAGCAATCTAAGCAGGGACGCCCAGACTTCCATCTCCCCAGTCACTTCCTCCAGCTCTTCCGGGGGAACACCGAGGCGTTCTCAGGCCACATGGTCCCTCCAGCGTGTCCTAGGTCGTCCCACGGGGCTTCCTCCCGATGGGAAATGCCCCAGCCACCTCAGCTGGCCCCTCGATGTGGAGGAGTAACGGATCTACTCTGAGCTCCTCCCGAGTGACCGAGCTCCTCACTCTATCCCTAAGGGATTCCAAGAGCAATTATGCCTTGCGGCTCAGCTCCTTCTTCACCACGACAGACCGGTACATCGACCACATTACTGCAGAAGCTGCACCGATCCGTCTGTCGATCTCCCGTTCCATCCTTCCCTCACTCGTGAACAAAACCCCAAGATACTTAAACTCCTCCACCTGGGGCAGGTACTCCTCACCAACCTGAAGGGGACAGACCACCCTTTTCCGGCTAAGAAAGCAGAGATGTGATCCTGTGGTCCCCAAACCGGACCCCCTCCTGCTCCTGACTGCACCTCGAAATCCTGTCCATAAATATAATGAACAGGACCGTTGACAAAGGGCAGCCCTGCCGGAGTCCAACACGCACTATGAACAAATCTGACTTACTGCCGGCAATGTGAACCAAGCTCCTGCTCTGGTCATACAGGGACTGGACAGCCCTTAGCAAAGGGCCCCTGACCCCGTACCCCCAGAGCACCCAGGCGGAGAACATAGTCCATTTGGACTCAATGTCTCCAACCTCCCTCGGGATCTGGTTGAAGCTCTGCCGGAGGTGTGAGTTGAAGACCTCCCTGACAGGGGGCTCTGCTAAGTGTTCCCAACAGACCCTCACAGTATGTTTGGGCCTGCCGAGTCTGTCCAGCTTCCTCCCCCGCCAACGGATCCAACTCACCACCAGGTGGTGATCAGTTGACAGCTCCGCCCCTCTCTTTACCCGAGTGTCCATGACATACGGCCAGAGGTCAGATGAAACGACCACGGAGTCTCCAGTTGCAACGCTTTCCAGCACCTCTTCCAGAGACCCCAAGAAGGCCAGGTACTCTGCACTGCCATTCGGCCCGTAGGCGCAAACAACAGTGAGGGACCTATCCCCGACCTGAAGGCGCAAGGAAATTACCCTCTCGTTCACCGGGGTGAACTCCAACACATGACGGCTAAGCTGGGGGGCTATGAACAAGCCCACACCAGCCCGCCTCCTCTCGCCGCAGGCGACTCCAGAATAGTGGAGAGTCCACCCACCATCGAGGAGTTTGGTTCCAGAGCCCGAGCTGCGCGTGGAGGTGAGCCCGATTATCTCTAGACGGTACCTCTCAACCTCCCTCACTAACTCAGGCTCTTTCCCCCCAGCGAGGTGACATTCCATGTCTCAAGAGTCAGATTCTGTGATATACAAAATACTTATACTATTAAAGCCTGTCAGTTTGGCTGTTATGAATGACAGATGATGCTTAAAGCAAAAGTCAATGTTTGGATGTGGAGATCACATCAGTGCACTGAGTAAATGTGATTCACGTCATTACAGTGCAACAGGATACAGACTCATCGACCTCATCGCTCACAACAGCCTGTGTTATGATACTGCCAACACACACACACACACACACACATCTGAAATGCTTCAGGGAATTAGAGTGAGCCATCAATCTTCAACACTAGTCAGAAATGCAGGCACACCTGGTGTCTTTTAAAGGGTTACTCCACCCCAAAATGAATTTTTTGTCGTTAATCACTTCGACCCTCATGTCGTTCCAAACCCACAGAAGCTTTGTTCATCTTTAGAACACAATTTAAGATATTTTGGATGAAAAACGGGAGGCTTGTGACTGTCCCATTGACTTCCAAACAATTACCCCTGTCAAGATCCAGAGAAGCATGAAAGACATAATCAGAATAGTCCTTCTGCCGTGGTTAAAACATAATGTTCAAAATATCTTAAATTGTGTTCTGAAGATGAACAAAGTTTTTACAGGTTTGGAATGATAAAGGGGTAATTGATTAATGACATAATGTTAGTTTTGGGCTGGAGTAACCCTTTAAAAGAAAAGGATACTATCATCATTTACTGTAATAAATGAGTTATTGTTATGTTAAAAGAAAACACGTTGAACATCAAAAGTATTAATAGGCTTAATATTTTCTTTTTAAAAGTCTGATTTTTATACATCTTTGTTTAACATCCTTTGCTGACTCATTTCCCAGCATTATTCACAATATATGCAAAATAATCAGCGTAACAGCATGACAGCTGTGTGACAGTGAGGTGAATCTCAACGTAAGCAGGGTGTTTTGCATAAATCTTGCAAATGTCTGTGTGATAATTGTGTTTTCTTCCTTTTTTATTTAGCTAATTTTCGCCCCAGTTTGGCCAATAGGAAGTGCAGAGCAAGTCACTGTGCATCTTCTCTGACAGTTTTATATTGCATCTCCAGAAACTTGCACAAAAGATGATTTCCTTTAGTTCTGAGAGGTAGAATAGTCTGATCTAACTAGAAACTGACTTAATAGTATAAATGTGTGTGTGTGTATTTTTACACATATTATTACGGTGTAAGCTTAGCAACATCAGTGATTATGTCTGTCGTTTAAGGGCTCCGTAATTGTTGTCGTCAAATCAATTCTCCAGTTGTTATCACACTGTAAATTCCATTTCCATTTCAGTGTAATCTTTGTGAATCACTCTTTTTGTGTACATACAAGTTTGTTATGGATCCGAAGAAAATACAATCTGACTGGAAATTGATGTTTTTCTGTAACTAGGCCATTGGTCCATATTTTGAACTACGTCAGCTTTTAGCACATTTCAACCGCTTGCCATCCCACATTGCAGTTCTCTCTCTCACACACACACACTTTCTGAGAATGCTGTTTTGGGGTGTGCGTCATCATTATTGGAAAATTCACACATCCACAACACACATAACTGTTTGATCGGAATAGTGAAAACAGAGCACCGCTCATTGACGTTTCTCTGTGTATGTATGTGTGTGTGTTTGGTTTTTCTCCACTGTTCAGCACACATCCAGGTATTGATGCTTTTTAAGCATTTTACCTGGTGAATACAGGCAGTGTGACTCACAAACACACTGGCTTTTTTCCAGAAGCTGCCTACGTAAGCAGCATTTTAAGAATCATAGGGGCTCTCAATACAAATATTTTCAGAAAGTAAACGGCATTATTATGTAATACAAAACACTTTGACCTGAAGCAGATTTGTACTATCAGAAATATACAAATACAGTATACATTAGATTATAAATAAATTGAAACTTAAAAACTTAATTGATATTTATATTATTTAATCACCTTTTAGTTTAGTTTAGCACTGTGGTGAAACAAATGTAAATAAATAAATGTAATTTAGGATCCGTTCGTGAATAGATTATCTTAAATTAGAAAAAGATACAATTATAAATACAAGCAATAGTGTACATGAAATTATACATTATTTATCAAATTCTATGAATAAAAATGAACAGTCTACATAGTCTATTCATATAAATACAAATAAAAACATAAATTTAAGCATAAACTCTATACAAAATTATACATATGTAAAAAATGATCAATAAAAAGTAATACACTACAGTAAAACACATTAAAAATATGCCTATATTTAAAGAAAATTCATTTTAAACAATAGTTAGGGAAAATTATAGATTAAGTTGATGATATAACATAAAAATGAATATAATTAAATGTACTATAAAACAAGTTAAATAGGGCCTTTTCATGACTACACATCTAAAGTGTATTCAAAATAAACAAAAGCAATAACTACAAAGGCCTGTTAAACAGCAGATATTCACAAAAAAGTTAGAATTTTTTTTTCGTTTTTGAATGTGTTTGCCAATTTTCTGTATTACTGATTGTGTATATTATCAACTTTCTCATTGCAGACACATGAGTGATCACATGATGGGTTGACCCTGATCTAGACTGTTCCATTTCAGTATTTCAACCAGAACACTGCCTTAGACGTGTGCTGCCTAGGTAGATGGCAGAATCACTAGATCATTCATACGGTACATTGTGTTCAAACACATAAATAGTGGATGGGAGGAGAAACTTGGATGTCGTCACAGTGTAAAACAGGCCCACACACAATGGGTCAGAGCCCTTTGTAGCTCAGTGTAATAACAATGGACAGACGTTAAAATGAATCACCACAGCCTCCTTCTAAACATGTCAGTCTGCTGTGTGTCAGCAAGAAAAATTTAATTTGGGAGAAGCATATTAACCTTAATGCAACTGTTATAAACAGTGATAGCAATTCACAATGCAATAACGTGCGCTAACCACTAAGCTATCCACTGCATTTTATTTTTGTTTTTATTACACTACTTTCTCTCACATCCATCTTTTCCCTTTTGCTCTTTTTGTCTTTATATGAGCAAATCTGAGTGCTTTGTGTAAGTGTGTGGAGTTGCGTTAATGTGTGCAGTGATTATTCACTGCTACATCTGTGTGTGAGCGTTTTGTGCGTGATTATTTGTGTGTGTGTGTTGTTGGTGGGTAGCAGGCCAATGGGCAGGATGCTGCTGCATAAACAGTGGGCTCCAGAGCCTAGCCGTCTCTCCTGCGTTTCCTTCCCTGGCTAGGGGGCGTTAACGGGGGATACAGGGCGTAAAAACACCCCTGGCTGTTAGATCCTCCACAATCAGCTAGAGATTAGCATTACATGGTCATCATTGGTAGTGATTGATAGGATTGTAGACCTTAGGCTGGACGCCATAGTGAATTGAAAATAAGGCACTGTATGAAGGTCCTAAATCACATATAGGCCTTCTTTTCATGGCATACACATCAAAGCAGTTTTTGTAAAAGTTTTGTCTATTGAAGGGTTTTTTTTTCCACAACAATTGGTTTCTTAAACTGTAACCAGATCAAAGATGTCAAGATGTCTGCATCAAAGAAATTCCGAAGTTTAAATGATTTTACGTCCATAGAAAGCAAATTAGATGTTTGTAAAGTGTCTACTTTTAAGGTTTCAAAGACGTTTTTGTAGAATAAAAGGTCAAAGTTTGGATGAAATAATGTTACATTGTCATTCAATGTAACACAGTGTTTTTGTAAAAAATTCTGACTTGTATATATTCACATATATAAAAGAATAAGAAAGCATTTTACACTTAATTGTGTTTTAAATGAGTAATGAACTCTTACTGACAAATGCTTAAAACCTACAAACTTTTACATTTTTTTGTGGAGAAACAACAAGCAGTATTACACGTTTTCTTCTTTAACCCAACCATAGGGGTGTAACAGCACACAAAAATCTTGGTTTTGAAACTGTATCTGCTTGACTCATCATGAGAGCTGGGTAGTAACTGATTTCAAGTTATCTTGATTATGTAAATTGAAAAAATTCAGTCCTTGTAATTAGATTAGATTACATTAAATATATTTAAAATGCTTGTAATGCAAATACAGTTTGATTATATGATTAAAATTTGTATATGGTCATGTATTTCCTATTTTTGTATTTTTTGATGTTTTGAAAAAAATTATGTATTTTAATTGTACATTTTCATGATTTAGTTATTAGCTTATTGATGATGTATATTTTGTACAGGCCAGCAGATGAAGCCAAAATTCGCAAAAAAAAAAAAAAATGCAACGTGCAAAATTCCTCATTAAGTTCTTTCCCATAGAAAACCATTATAAGGAGAACACTGAACCATTAAGCAAATTTCGTTCATACTCTGGTCTCATCAGCTTTCCTATGTAAATTATGTATTGTTAATACAGTGAATACTGTTTTAAATATATTACAGCACAAGTGAGTTTTTTGTTGCGCAGTTTAGTGATTGAAATATTGCCGTGAGAGCTTAATATAGATTGCAAATGACCAAAACGTAAATTTTTGTTTTGAGAGGTGATCTAAATATTTGCAGCTGTGAAACTGATGGAAAATTGACAGGCTTTCACAACAGTTTTATGAATGCCCTCCAGGTCTTCAAACTGGTCAAAGAATGAATATGCATTTTCATTCAAAATGTGAAAAGACCAACAAGTGAATGGACAATGCTAATGTTTTAATGTTGACATCAACATGATACGGCTTGGGACTTTTAAAAAATTACTTGTTTCAATGATTCAGAGTCGACTCTTTCTTTTAAGTAACAATAACATTATGCACAGTGCACTTTCAGATTTAGAACTTTGCTGGATTGTTTTCATTCACTCAGAGCTGTGTTACACAGTACATGAAAGCTAATTTTTAAAAATCCATAATAGGGGCATTTTAAATGTAGTTGAACAGTTAATTTGACCTGAGGCAGTGGGAAAGAAACTGACCAGAAAAATACCCAGAAAACCATGACAACCAGAAACCCCCAGCATTACCGTGGGGACCACCCTAAAACCCATTTGAACATCTGAGCAACAACCTAACCAAAGCTAAAGTTGTGCTCTAAAACCCATTAGTTTCCCAAATATGTGTTAATATTTAAATATTTGATGTTAGCATAAGGTTTAAAGCCAGTTAGCTTACAACTGCAGTATGAGGAACATGTTCTAGCATGTCACAGCTGAGTAAAAACTTCTCATGTCACACACACACACAACACACACACACTTGAGCAGCAGATGAGAAAACATGTCTGTGGTTCATTAGTAATGAACCACTCACAGACACACCTCAGCCCCACCTAGCACACCCACTGGAGTGGAATGTTTTTTTTTCTTTTTTCTTTTTTTTTTTTCATTCTCAGTCTTAATGGAAAGTGTGGGTGGATTCCCTGCTTGTAATCACAAAACTTTTTTATACGATATCCACAAAGTGTGACATGAGCAGTCAAATGGGTTGATGTTTTGCTTTGTCCTCGAGGTCTGGCATAGGCTAGCGCTGTTTACATGCCCTGAGGATGTGCATTGTTTCTGATGCCTGGTCGTGCATAGTGGCCCTTCACTGCCAGTCTAGATCTGCTCAGAGCTGTTCCCATTTCCTGCTGAACAGGAAGAGCCAGCCCCCACTGGTCTTTGTCACTCAGAGAGACAGGAAGAGGAAATGGCCCACAGGAAATAGCTCCCCCACTTGCTGCGAATCATCCCAACTGTACGCTAAATGAACTTACATGCACAAGCTGTCTTCAGTCAGCTGCCTTACGGTAATATACAGTAAATATATACACACACTGAAATTTTATGCTGAAAAATTACACAAAATTGTTGTCATATTAAATGTGAAAATTTAAAGTGGAAACACATGTAATTTCTATATTTCTGTGCTCATAATATATTTTGTAAAAAAATATAAATTTATTTTTACTGTGTATGTAACTTCCTTTAAATTTAAAATTTAAGTGCTGTCAAATTGGTTAATCACATCCAAAATCAAAAGTTTGTGTGTGTATATAATGTTTGTGCTGCATTAATTTGTATGTATATTATATTGGGTCTTGGAGTAAACCACTGCTTTAGGTAAATTAAGGTACAGTTATATGGGGATACTAAGAATTATTTTATTTTTACTACTATTAATATATATATATATTGTCATGAAAGAGCACGGGAGGCAGTCGGATCCACTTGCAAAGTGTTTAATGGTGGATACAAGGAGGTACAAACAGG
>JAUYWG010000060.1:10475229-10499872 GCA_034779775.1 Enteromius afrohamiltoni | reverse complement strand
TTAAATTTAACATAATTTTAAAGATTTTAACTGTCAACATATTTAATGTTATGTAAACTTCATCTGTATGGTTTAAACCATTCCCAGAACTGAGCACAGACCTATAGATAGTGGAGCTAATTTCAGGCCGTTTAAAAATAAGACTTCCTCTGCTTTACTTACACATAATTTTCATAATCTGAAGGGACTGCACCTTTTTACCTTTATTACACCTACAAATCCCATGTTACTTGTACTCTGTGAAGTGAAATTAATACCAACTTCTACTGAAAGTAAGATAAAGTAAGATAAGCGGACATGACTCAAGGGTTAGGCTAATCCAGGATCTTGCGTATCACAGGCGTGGCCAGTGTGTCAGTGGATGAGTCGATGATTAGTGGCGTTAGGTGTGTTTGTGTGCTATGAATAGACTGTCATGTGTTTTGTAGGTTGTTCGACGGTCCTGTATCAGGTGAATGTGTTTATTAAAACAGTAAGTCATGTGAAGCTGTGGTTTATAGTGAATTTATACCAGCTAAGGGGCATTATTAGGCGTGACACAGAGTGCCTTAACCCCCTTTCGCTGTTATATATTTACTGTAAACCACAGCTTCACAGGGCTTATAGCTTTTATAAAACAATTATTCCATATATGTAGTAAGGTGTCACAAAATAAAACAGAGCAAAAAAAGTGCAATGATATTAATAAAAAAATTATTCTTCCGCCAAACAATATAGTCCCTCATAAACGGTAGTGTTTGTGAAACCAAGCAACAAAAACATACAACACTTTGTAATAATTTAAATCAAAAGCATGTTTGTTAAGACAAACTCCAAACCAAAATCAAATTGAAACTAAAACTGAAAGGTTCTTTAGTAAACCAAAAACGGTTCTTGACATGACAGTACTATGTTAAAAAAACATAGAATGTAGACTTCACATATGGTAACACTCCTTGTTTGACCTGTATTCATATTTCAGTTCCTCTGGTGAGGCTTTACTTATCCTGTCACTCGTGTATCCTGCATTTCATTCGTTTATACCCATGTTTTATTTACATTTACCTCAATATAGACAATATTACGTAAGAGACAGTTAGGTGATTTGGTCTCCTGCTGGAAAGCGATAGCAGTGAAAGAATAATCCATCGAAAGCTCCGGCTAATGAGTGTGTGGTAATATTTAGGCGTATTAGCGAGTGTGATAGTCATTATGACGCCCACAGCTCGGCCCCGCTCCGCTCCAGATGGGCTTCAGACGTGATTCACACCAGCAGGTTTTGTTTTAAAGAGACCAGCAGCGAGGGATGAAAACGCGTTTCGCTTCTCGTGTGTGCGTCGTTCAGATATAAGGCTTGAATCTGCTTAGCTGTATTGAATTAGACAGGAATACGCAATCAGAGCTTTCCGTAATGGTGCGAGCGTGTGAGTTTATGGATTTGTGCGTCAGAACTTTCTGAGGGGGAAAGGAAATTGATATGACATGACGATAAAAAGGGTCAGGGAGGAAATGAGCTATCCGAGCGAGAATGGACAGGGAGTATCAGAACTGTGAAAAATAACCATTATTACGTTTCACTTCCCTTTTTACAACTTTATATGCAAAGCCATTTTATGGCTTTTATACACAATGTTATATGAACATAATTTATATACCAAAACTTTGAGTTTGTGCTCAAACTGTAAGTATGTGTACACTGTAAAAAATATTTTTGTGTTGTAAAGAAAGTAGCCTGTTTTAAAAAAGAAAATTTATTTTTCAAAATTTCACACACAATTCAATATGTTGCTTGATGTTTCTTTATAATTATTGGTGGAACTTAAAAGCAATTTCTGTGAAATCTGACATCAATGTTTTTTCAGTGTAGGGTCATCTCCCTTAAAAGTCAGAAATTAGTGTCTGTGTTTTAAACAAAAAAAAAAAGTATTATTACTTCTTATTAATAATTCTTAATAATACTACTTATTATTACTAATAATATTTATTTGACCAGTCCTGCAAAGCAACAATGGCTCAACCTATGGTGTGAATTTGGGGCGGGGCTTTTTGTTTGACTGACCAATAGCAGATGAGGGGCATGTTTAGGGGAAACCTGTTTGAACAGTCATTATTATTTTGTCTGGTGCCACTACTTCACCTTTTGTTATTATTATTTTTCTTTCTTTCTTAGTCTCTGTAAGCTTAAAAGTGCACAGGGCTCTTCTGTTGTTTTTAAGTGTGCATTATAAATTAAGTCTGATTTACAAGACAGTCTGTGTTTTTGGTGACTCATGCTGTTATTTTGAGAGCTTTTGTAATGAATTTATTATCTTTTCTCTCCACAGAACGTGTGAAAGCAGAGGGAGGTAAAGTGCTGGTCCACTGCGAGGCTGGAATCTCTCGTTCTCCCACCATCTGCATGGCGTACATTATGAAAACCCAGCGGTTGCGCTTGGAGCAGGCCTTTGACGTCATCCGACAACGACGTGCCATCATCTCACCCAATTTTAGCTTCATGGGTCAACTACTGCAGTTTGAGTCGGAGGTGGTTTCTTCCACGCCTCCGTCTGTCACTCCTGCCGCTCAGGAGACGCCCACCTTCTTTAGTGGAGACTTCACACTTGAGACCAAAAGCTTTGAATCCTCAGTTTTCACCTTCCCTACCTCCTTCCTGACACCAATGCCCATCCAGCCAGCGGTTCACCAGTTCAAACTGAGTCCAATAACTGCGCTGCCTTAAAATGGCTGCCTGACTCATTGCAGTCTTGGCGTACTTGAAAAATAATGGACGGGTGAATTGAATAAAGCAATGGACTATCACAGGGAATAAAAATGCTTATCTTTTCATGTTTAAAAAAAAGAATCATGGAAGACAGTGTTTGCTTTTTTATTTTTTTTGCCTTAGAGAAAACCACTGCACAATGATTACACTGCAATACCTGCCTTAGGTTGATGATGTTCTGCCTATCAACAGCGCCTTGCTGGGCAAAATTAAATTATTATTTTTTTTAAACTTTCTTTTTTATGAATTGTGGATCTGTTAATAAACATTTTTACAAAAGTGTAAAATTTGCTTATAGTGTCTCTTTATTACCTGTGTGTTTGATTTACTCTCCTCTTATTAACATATTTGACAATTTTCAAACAAATTCTGCAGATATTTCTCTAAAAACTGAGAAATACTTCAGTCAACAATAATTAACACAAACACAGTTTTGTCATGAAAGGGACATGCCATTGTTCTTATAGTGACTAACAGATTATAAACTTAAGAAACAGGATTTAAGGCCGCAGTAAAAAGATACAACAGTGACCTCTGCTGTGACAAATACTGCAGTATTATATGTATATGTATATATATATATATATATATATATATAGCATATAGACACATTGAAAGCTTTGGTGCACAAAACATGTTGAAAATACATTATGAATATCCTTCAACAAAATGATTAGCAATAATACAAATGTTTGTGAAGCAATTTTAAAATCGCATAGAAAAATACCCATTCTTTGGAGGAAAAAAGAGCTTGTGTCAGACATGCACAAACTATTCATAGAATCTGATTTCATTTTGTACATATTAATAACCATTCGTAAATGAATTTAATTCCCTTCTTCATGTTTGTGATAATTCTAAAACAATGATCACTTTTTTTTTTTTTAATAAATGGACGTAATCCATAGTCTACCAATGTTGTAATGCGTTGCCATTACTTTTACTTCAGATAGAGTATTTAGCATAGTAACCTAATTACACTTTTGAACATTAAACGAGTATAGTATAGTATCGATTTAAATTAACTTACACACCACTGTTCGATTGGTTTAAGTTTTAAAATAAATATGCAATTGAATGAGTATCTATGTACTCTATTTAGTCTGTATACTGTCTCAATACTACTGAAAAACTATGATACTTGTCTGTTGGTGTATAAAAATCTAAAATGAAAGAAAGAAAAAAAGAAATGTGAAGGAGGTACAATGATGAATGAGCATAACATGCTTCCCTCAAGTGTTTATTCTACAGAGCGGCTGTCTTGGCGCCCAATCTCTACTTCACGGACTAAACTAACTTTACAGAAATAGGGGTAGCGTTACAGACAAAATGGACATGAAACTAATTTATAATCAAGAAGGTCATTACAGATTGAATTATTAACATATATAATTAATTTATCTAGAAATATGAAGTTTCTGCGCTCCATTACTACTCCTTTAAACATTTATAATTAACAATAATTATAAATCCCCCTAAAATGTCAAGTAGATTAGTCCGTTCGTCCCGCCTCTGTCGCCATTTTGACTGTTATGCCTGTGTCGTGAGGGGAGGGAAAATAAAAATTGATAGTCCAGAGGAGTAAATATCGGACAAATTTATCCGGTGTGCAGGCATATTTATCTTCTCTTAACCCTTCTTCTCTCTGAGGAGGAGGGTGTTAAATTCGGTTGGTTTTTGAGGAGACTTTTGTGTATAAGCCGCCATGTACATTAAACAGGTAAGTGACTGAAATGCGACTCACGCGCTGCCTGTAAATTAGGATTGAATCATGAGATTTAACTATTTAATTACATTTTTTAACTGCCAGATGTGCACCAAAACGCATTTTTCTTAATCTCGAGCAAGCTTGGTTGTACGTTTTGCTGAGTACCCGGCCTTCAATGAAGTTAGCATTAGCTTTAGCATTAGCTGTCAAAACCCGCAAAACATTGCAATCAAATTTATTCTGCAACGTTTATTTTAAACAGTTAATACTTAAATAAGCCTTTGTTTGCCGCTGCTGTTCAGATGTGAGCAAACTACGAGTAGAAATGAAATTATAGCTGATTCTGCTGTAAATACTAATACGGCGTGTTGTAGTAACGTCATGCATATGATAACTGTTGTATTATGTGCTGTTTTATGTACGCATATATATCTCTGTAAGTTTTTGTTTGGATTATGCGTTTAAGTTCATTGTTTACCATTAGCGTAGGTGTATGAAACGCATTCTGACAGGTTGTATAACATACCACTGACGTTGTATGTGTTTTGTGAAATATGTTTTTAGGTTATTATTCAAGGGTTTCGCAGCTACAGAGATCAGACTGTGGTTGATCCCTTCAGCTCCAAACACAATGTTATAGGTAAGACTGTGCCAATCCTGTCATGATATTTTCATCCTAGTATCAATATGCAAAATGGTTTAATAAATGCATAAAAAACGTAAAATATTATATTTTTAAATGTACATTTAAAACGTATTTAAAACCAAACAATAAAACAAAATAGATATTTTACATAAATATTTTTTTATATATTTTATGTCACATGCGTAACAATATATGCCATGCAGTGAAATGCTTTTAATTTACAACCCCTCTGCTACATAAGAATATAAGTTAAAGAATAGAACTATAATATAGAATAATATTAAATTTTATATATAAAATAATAATTATAATGTAACTTTTATGTAAGTTTTAAAATGTTTTTTCATGTACATTTAATTTCTCAAAGTTGGAAGAAATGGATCAGGAAAGAGTAACTTCTTTTATGGTAAGTAAAAAAGATCTATTACACTGCATTTAATATATCAATACACTAAAAGTTCAGGTGAATAGTTTTTGATGAGCAATTACATTTTTTTTCCCAATCAGCCATACAGTTTGTACTCAGTGATGAGTTCAGTCATCTTCGTCCTGAGCAGCGCCTGGCTCTGCTTCATGTGAGTTATTTTATTAATTCATTTATATTTTACTTTAATAAATTAGAAAAAAAGTAGTATTTTACTTTTTGCCCAATGTTGATCTATTTTGTTTGATTATTTATTTATTAATTTTATATATTAAATAATTTTCACTAACTCTTCTAAACTATATACTTTCATGTCATTTTCAGGAAGGCACTGGTCCTCGAGTCATTTCAGCCTTTGTGGAAATTATATTCGACAACTCTGACAACAGGCTGCCGGTAAGAAATATATCCTAAATGTGGCGACGTCATTAAAGTAAAGGCAGGTGACTAACAAGACCTCATTGCCCTCAGATTGATAAAGAGGAGGTGTCTCTGCGCCGTGTCATCGGAGCGAAGAAAGACCAGTACTTCTTGGATAAAAAGATGGTCACGTAAGTTTAAATCTTGAAACATACCAGAAGAGCTTTGACTGCTTAGATCTGTAGCCAATTGAATTTTGTTCTGTGTGCTTCAGTAAAAACGACGTGATGAACCTGTTGGAGAGCGCTGGTTTCTCTCGCAGCAACCCTTACTACATTGTCAAGCAGGGAAAGGTATGCTAATGTCCTCTGACATGGGACCAGTTATTATTGGCCATTCGTGATTTTATTTTAAACCTGTTATCACTTAAAGGGTTAATCTAAAAATAAAAAAAAAAGTTGATGTCCTTTACTCACCCTCATGTTATTCTAGATCTGTATGAGTTTCTTTCTTCTGTTGAGCACAAAAGAAGATCTTTTAAAGAATGTTGGTATCCAAACAGTAGCCATTGACTTCTATAATATGGAAACATACTATGGAAGTCAATGGCTACTGTCAGTTTATCTACATGCTTCAAAATGTCATCTGTTATGTTCAACAGAAGAACAAAACTCATACAGGTTTGGAACAAGGAAATGATGGTTAAGTAATGACAGAATTAAAATTTCTGGACGTGCTAACTGCAGCTAAAACAGTGTTTTCCAGGCCTCCTGGACTGTATCAAACTTCTGCATCTCTTTCATTAAAATTAATGCTTGTTTACGAACAAGAACATGGCTCTTGGGATAAAAGGCTAATGTTGTTGCTAAATGACTTTGTTACCCTCGTTTTGCTCTATGAAAAATGAAAACAGATCAATCAGATGGCAACAGCGCCTGATTCTCAGCGTCTGAAGCTGCTCAGAGAAGTAGCCGGGACCAGAGTCTATGATGAGCGTAAAGAAGAAAGTATCTCGCTCATGAAGGAAACAGGTAGACCTTTCATTGATGCATTTCTATTAAAATGTTTCATCATTAAAGTCATAATGCCATTTATCATCTGGAAATATAGCCTATCAAATAAGAAAACGGGTTGTCCTTGTATTATTTTCTGAAGCCAAATAGTTTAAATGGCTGCACTGCAGTAAATGCTTTACTATTGTTGTTGTTTTTTATATGGTCAAAGGTTTGTGATGTGCAGTTTGTTCTTGCGTGTATGTGTACAGAGGGAAAGCGAGAGAAGATTAATGAGCTGCTAAAGTATATCGAGGAGCGTCTTCACACTTTGGAGGATGAGAAAGAGGAGCTCGCTCAGTACCAGAAGTGGGACAAAATGAGAAGAGCTCTGGAGTACACCATCTACAACCAGGAGCTCAACGAGACACGTGCCAAACTGGACGAGGTGCACACATCAATCCACACACTATCTAACAGTATTTGTATTAACAGTAGCACTGTAAAAATGCTTTTTTGCTCATAATTTAACAACGTGGTGTGATTCCCTCCTCTAGTTGTCCTCTAAGAGAGAGACCTGTGGAGACAAATCTAGACAACTTCGAGATGCTCAACAAGATGCTCGAGACAAAGTGGAGGTAAACTCTTCAGTGTGTTCTTATTCTGAAAAAATGCTGAAAACTTTAAGAACAACATCATGGCAAAACATTTTGCTTGGAAATGTTACATTTAAAAAATAAAAAATTGAGTGCATTATACAAATACCTTTTATTTTTTAAGAGACATAATGCAAAAAATTTGAAACTTTTAGAGATTTGTCAACTTTTTGAGAGTTTGTTTACTCGTTTTGTGCTGCTTCATGTTTTGGGTTTTTATGTGTTTCCATAATTACAGACTGGTGTGTTTAAACTCGTATTTTAAAGATTCTGAAGTGCAAACGTTAAATATTTAAAAGTATTGCTTATGAAAATCCACAATTTAATTGATCCTGATAAGCGATCGTCATCACAGTTGCAAGCATGACAGTTTACTTCTGCAGATTGAAGGGAGTATGGCATCATGACATCTTTGTTTTTAGGCAGAATGTTAAAGAATGTGACGCATACGTCTCCCAGAAATCCTGTATAATTCAACCAATCCTACAAAGACTTTGAAACTCCTAAAGTGTTTTCTCTTTGTGTTGCGACTAGTCTCAGCCTCAGACTTCAGACCTGCAGTCCCAACGAGTGTGGTGCAGGACAAGATTTGATGGGTGAATGCGGGTGGGGGCAACAAGGTCCTCATGTTAGTGCGGGAGAATATAATTATCCGCGGGACTCCTGCAAAATGGAATTATCTTAAAAAATATGCCCAAAAAGTATTCTGTTATTTATCTACTGCACAAAAGCAACAAGAACGACAACGCATGTTCTGAAGCAGTATTTGGATTGCAAAATTATTAGCCTATTTCTAACTGTATTTCTATGTTCTAAAAAGCTCAGATGCATAGAATCTTTCAAATGCCTTAGAGATTACGTTATGTTATTGTGGCAACATTTCCACGCCCTTAAACGTGACATTGAATGCAACAAACTGTGGTTGGTTGTTTGACATGTCGGTCACACAGCCTCATGGGCGGGCCTTGGCCAATGAATTCTGCCATAGATTCCAAACCTTTAGGTAATGGACCTTTTTCACATTTCCGGGTTTCTCAGCAGCGGAAGTTAGAGTTGTGTTAACTTGAAGAGCAGTCAGTGTAAGAGAACCACAAATATATATATATATATATATATATATAGTATTCCCATTTGCTCAGGTAGCAGAAGAAAATCTCTATGATAGTGTTTATGACTTTCAAAAAAATAAAAAAAATTGAGAGAGACTGATAACGGCAGTCAGAAGAGAGAACAATATTAAATTTACCATAGACACTGCATTTGAAACACCCTTGCATTAGCATTAACTTTTTATTGTAAATAGATGCAAAGGCAGTATAATACAAAGTGTACTTAATACTAGTACAATAGTGTTATCAATGTACATACATACAAAAAAAACAATAGGAAACAGTTGAGGATTTATGATGCTGTTGACTGTTAAACGCATAATCATTCTTGTAAAAAAGGGTCTATGGTTTGTGGGTGACTTTTTCTGACTAACACTGCCTACACCGGATGTGACACTGGATGCAACAACTAAAGTCTGTCTACACTGGACGCGACAAAGCGACCATTGAAAATAATTTGAAACTTATTTCAATACATAATAAATAGAACACAGAAGCAGTTTTCTGTCTGGAATTTGAAGAGAATTTCCTATTCACTTTCTAACCGATGGGACCAGATTGTTTATACCCAGGATGACACACAAGTTTTTAATACTAGGGGAAGATCCTCCAACTTGTTCTTTCTGCTGAATCTATTTAAATCTATTAAGCATATTTAATTGGATTGTGCAGGTTTCAACTCATTGAGGAAATTTTAATATTCAGTTAACTCTTTTGAAGAGATTTCTAACAGTTAAGTCAAAATACAGTTTTATACTTGATATAACAGTCAGAATATTTCTTTCGCCATTAAGATAGACAGGAGCTAGAATAATGGTAAACAAACTGTCAGGAATTTATCGAACTTGGTGTAGATCAATGTGTATCAGTATATTGGATACGTGGAGCTCTTTTTTGCTGTTGTCAGTCATTCATGTCATCAAAAGAGACGGCTCTTGATTAAATCACTTTTTTAACCTTAATAAGAAATATATATTTAATTTTACAGAATACGGAATGTTTACATTAGATTATTTTAAACCATGTATGCAGGATTTTTATAATTTATTCTACTGTATTTTATTCTTATTTAATTTTATTTGTAATGCTTGTTTTTAGTTTCTTATTATTTAATTACTTTCTGTTTACATATCTTCAGGGAGCTTTTTTTGTGAAATTGAGACTGGTAACAAGAAGTATGAAGTTTCTGTGGTACAAAATATCAAGATCCCATTAAAAGCAAAAATAGCTGTATGGCGATATATATCATTATCATGGAATAAAATTACTCTCATATTTTGGTCGTATCGTTAACCTGTACACAGAGGCATTATAAGCTTTTTCTTTAAGATTAACAGGCAATGATAAATCCATCTCAGTAAGACCATGATCTTTTGTTGTGAATGATATAAGTTTTGATTTCAAGTCTACTTTTTATCCAGTGAGTCTTAGAAATTTACATTACAAACAGAAAATAAAGTATTCAAATATGAAGAATTACTAAGAATCTACCTTCGGAGGTCATGAAACAGCTTATTGTGTAATGGTATGTGACCTCTGTGTCTCTGTAGGAGACTGAGCGTGTGGTGAGGGAGCTGAAGTCGCGAATCTCCGCCATGAAGGAGGAGAAAGAACAGCTGAGTGCCGAGCGACAGGAGCAGATCAAACAGAGGACCAAACTGGAGCTCAAAGCCAAAGATCTGCAGGACGAGCTGGCAGGAAACAGTGAACAGAGGGTATGACTAGCAGACACACACACTAACACATGCACACGCTACAGGCACGCATATGCACTCGACAACACACACGTTTCAAAGAAGTGCCATTTTGGAAAAGAGAAAGTTTCTGCTTTGGAATTTTGGAAGTTATTTTACGCTACTGTTTATTGGGGTTGGGTCGATAGACGATACCATCGCCGAAGGCCGATAGACATCACGATGCTGAGCAGGCATCGCAATCGTCCGCCCCTCCCCCCGCCGCAGCACCAAGCTCGCAAAAAATACACTTAATCTATGGCGGCAAATCTATGCTATTATGAAGTGAGCGCACCACTGATGCTGGAGAGCTTGGTAAATCTTTCCGTGAGAGGAAGACAGATGTACATGCGAAGAAACGGGTCTGCGAGCTCATTTCAAACCCTCGCACGCGCACGATATGTCATCCGTGTGCAATTCAAGCACTCGAGCACAATCATTCCTGCGCTCAATCTTCTCTCACCTGCTTGCGCGAACACTGTTGTTTTTGTCAGTCGTGGGGCGGGGCTTGTTGTTTTAGTTACAACTAAACACCCCCCCCAACCGCCACCTCCGACGACGATATCATCGTCCATCGCAATGTTTCACCTTAGACATCATACAATGCCAAATTGGTCAACATCGCCCAACCCTACTGTTTATAATATTATTATTTAATTTTTATTTTTTTTATGCTTACCCAAACCGTATTTATTTGGTCAGAAATACAGAAAGATAGTAGTATAGACATAATAGTTTGGAATATTTTAACAAATAGTTTAAAATAACTATTGTTCATGTATATATGTTACATTGCAATTTTATTCCTGTAATGGAAAACATTACTTCAGTCTTCAGTGACATCTGATCCTTCAGAAATCATTATAATATGCTGATTTGCTGCTCAAGAAACATTTCTTATGATCATCAATGATCAAATCAGCATTGCTTCATATTTTTGTGGATGTATTTTGTCAGGATTCTTTGAAAATGTAAAAGAGCAGCGTTTATTCATGTTTATTTTATTTTTCCAAAATTCTGTTTCATATGTTCCAAATTTCATTGTTTCAGTTAATTACAATTTTGATAATTTAAAAAGCATGTCTAATTAATTAAAATCATGAAGTGTATCATTACTTAATGTCAGTGTATTAAAAGTAAAGTAAATGAATAAAAAAATTACAAGTTTAGGGCACTACACAATTTTGTTCCTCACATTACATTTTATTGTTACCAAATTCTGTTTTCGCATTTTTTTAGTTATATTAATGTATAAAAACAGCTTTTATTAATTCTTCCAGTAGCCTTATAAAATTCTTTTGTGTATTTAGCTAAATTTTTCTGATTATCAAGTGACCAAATGAAACATTAATTTATTGGCAAGTAAAGGGGATTCACTATTAAAATGAAAACATGGAAGAAAATTGTGTGACCCAATTCTTAACAAAAAAAAAAAAAAAAAAAAATTATTTGTAATTTTTTTTTTTAACCAAAGTAGTAGGATTACATCCATACTACTCAATGATAATAATGTATTTCTGGCAAAAGTTAAACTGAGCCTTAAGTTCAGGTTGCCATGAATTCATTCAAATTTATGTGTGTATATATGACTCTATATATGATTTATTTTGTTCAAAAGAAACGGCAAAATGCTAAAAGTTTTTTTTACTTTGTGTCATACATGACTGCATACAAGTCTAACACTAATTTCCTTAAACAAATACTCGCTTGCGGTTTCTCCATTGCTATTGCTGAATTATTGGCTGTAGAAACATTCGGTGACCGAATTCACATAAGCAAACATGCGATTTTGATACGCATGCTCACAAATGCAAACACACTCATAAACGTACACGTACAGCCAGAGAGCTGCAGGAAATGCTGGCAGGCACTAATGAACAGAGGGTCCGCAGTGTCTCCGTCTGCGTCATTATCTACACATTCTTACTCCAGCCAGGGCTCGTGGCCAGACACAAACACACACATAACACTTGTGTATCCCTGTATGTGTGAAATACACACTTTCGGTTGGCCCTCCTACATCCAGGCTTGGCTTAGAGAGGGATTAGCCCCACCTGGCCAAGTGTGTGTGTGCTTTCCTATGGAGGAGAGGCAGAAGTGCGTCATTTGCCCTTTGATTGGTGAAAGTGAATGTACGTTTGCTCAGATGGAGATCCCCTTTGTTTTGCTCATGACGCTGAATCTACACACCTGTCTGTGTGCGCTTTATTCTTCTCCATTTAAATACGAAAACCCTCCGTGGGCGTTTATGTGAAATGTGTTTATGCTTTCTATAAAAAGAGTAATATTTGATTTAATACTCTGGCCCCTCTCACTTCCTGTTCAACAGAAACGGCTACTCAAAGAACGTCAGAAGCTTCTGGAGAAGATTGAAGAAAAGCAGAAGGAGCTGCAGGAAACAGAACCCAAATTTAACACTGTGAAAGAAAGAGAGGAGCGAGGAATTTCCCGGTAAACTCTTTGAAGTGTTGAAAGGGCCCATGAAGCAGGGAACAAGGGACTGCTTTTTTGTGTTGACGTACTAGCTATTGAAGCAGGAACCTGTCGTGTGGGACATATTCAAGTGTGTTTATGTCACAGTCCTTCGAAACCAAAATGTGCTTATTTCTACTGCTACTACGTTGTAGATTAAGTTTAAAAGTTCACTTATTGTTCATTGCATGGGGAATACATTCCATTCCATCATATTGTGTATAAAAGTCCTGTCCCTTTTATGTTTCTAAAAAGTATCTTAACTATTCACTTTTAAAAGCATTACAAATGCTTTAGGTGGCTTGAAGTATGTTTTGTCATTTGAAGTCATTTGTTTTGTGTTGGTTTGTGAATTTTTTAGGCTGGCTCAAGCCACACAAGAGCGAACGGACCTGTATGCCAAACAGGGCCGAGGCAGTCAGTTCACCTCTAAAGAAGAGAGGGACAAATGGATCAAGAAAGAGCTGAAGTCTCTGGATCAAGCCATCAATGACAAGAAACGGCAGATCGCTGCCATCCACAAAGATCTGGAGGACACTGAGGCCAATAAAGAGAGAAACCTGGAACAGTATAATGTGAGATTTGGCTTTGCCATACTCATCTTACCCAGATAGATACCGAACTTTTGACAGTTTAATGGGAAGAATTTAGTTTTTATGGAATAGTTGACCCAAGCATACAGAATTTTTATAAAATCCTCGAGGTCATAGATGTCGATGAGTTCGTTTGGTCATCAGGTTTGGATAAATGTAGCATCATATCACCGGCTCAGTAATGGATCCTATGCAGTGAACAGGGGCCGTCAAAATGAGTCAAACCGCTGATTAAAAATATCCACAAGTAATCCACCACTCCATCAATTAATTTCTTAAAAAGTGTTTTTTTTTTTAAAGAAACAAATCCATCAAGATGCTTGTAACTTCAATTGATTAAAAAAAATGTCTATTGTGCAAAATATTAGCTGTTTTTTTTCTTACAGTCATACAGCTTTTCACTTCACAAGACATTAATAGATGGACTGGAGCGGTGTGGATTATTAAGATGTTTTTATCAGGTGTTGAAGCACCCATTCACTCCATTGCTGAGCAAGTGATGTTATTCTGACTTCTCTAAATCTGTTCTGAGGAAGAAACAAACTCATCTACATCTTGGATTACCTGAGGATGATAACTTTGGGTGAACTACACCTTTAAGGTGTTTTTTTAACCTTTAACACTTCTTCACAACTTTGATTTTGGTCACAGAAACTGGACCAGGACTTGAGTGAAGTGAAGACTCGAGTGGAAGAGCTGGACAAGAAGTACTACGAGGTGAAGAACCGAAAAGATGAGCTTCAGAGCGAGAGAAAGTAAGATCCCCCGTTCCTATTCCCAGCGCATCATGGGAAAATATCTGACATTGGTCCATTTTTCCAACATCCCACCCTTTCTTATCACCTGTATGAGCTGTTCCCCTCCTCACCTGCCATTTTAGTTATTAATAATCCAAGAGCCATAGGTTTCACAGCACGAGGAGGCCTGACGGATGGGCTATAGAATAGGGTCTCCTGCTGAAGCCAGGCATAGTGTTTGTGAGCCAGGGTTGATGGGTGTGTTCGTGTCCCTCCTCCTGCAGCTACCTGTGGAGAGAGGAGAACGCAGAACAGCAGGCGCTGGCAGCCAAACGAGAAGAGCTGGAGAAGAAACAACAGCTACTGCGAGCAGCAACCGGAAAGGTTAGCAAGCAAAACAGACCTGTGTTTTAAACGCGTTGAGCGTTGCTGTTCTTATTGTGTGCATAATTTGCGTATTCTTTTTATAGTGTGTTATAGTGTTTTTTTATAGTGATTTAATGCAATTCTACACCCGTGAAACATATTTCCTGTTACTTCAGAATGGGTCTACATTATTTATGTAATTTTAGTTTTTTTGCTTTGTTTAGCCAAAACTTTTGTGACCACATATAAATACATAAGCAGTAACTGACGACGGGGCTGTTAAGAAGTTTGAGGGAAAAAATTCATAATTTTTGTAATAATTCAATGGCCCAGAGTCAATTATTCTGCTTAATTTACGGTTGCCACACTTCAAGACATCAGTCAGATGATATATTTCAAGGTATTTGTCCAGTTTTAGTACTTAAAATGCTATTGTGAGTAGGATTATTTATTTAGCATGCCTCTGTTGTTTATTTTCAAAAATAAAATTTTAGACCTAGTAACAGAGACTGTTGATAGCAGACTAATGCAGTTAATAAGTCAAGCTGTTTTTAAGTTAATGTTATGGATAAAAGTCATCAGAGTAGTGCTGACAAGGAGAGAAAACATAATTTTGTAGCAAAAACATGAAGATGATCTTTTTTATCTCATTGGATACGGCTCATGCGCAAATGGCTGTGAGTGACCGTGAAGGGGCTGAATCGTTCAAGAAAATAATTTACTAATATATGAACTACCATTTTAATATGATCCAAACTTTAAACCCACATTATAATGGATACAACACAAATTTCTTTTGTATTAAATGTAGTCATGTTTTATTATGTTGTTTGTATGCACTTCACTGGACTTTTTTTTATTTTTTTATTTTTTTTTTTTTGCAGTCCTAATTTGTGGGTACTGACCATGTTTCATTATATTTTCCAGAGAAAACCTGTGATTTAACTTAAATGCCGGAACAATTTAAGTGAAATGGTTAATCTTTCATTCCCCCGTGTTTACCACATTTTTTGAAAACAAAGATTAAAAATTAACAATTAAAAAAAAAAAAAAAAAAAAACTGTGAATCTAGAGGGTGATACAGGATTTGGAAAATAAACAAATATTATTCAATATATTGAAAGTCACATAAAACTGCAGCCCACACTGGTTCACTGTGTATTGGCTGAACTGAACCATGCCTCCTAAGCTCAACTTGGCTACTTCTCATTTTCTCAAGCACTGAGTCAGTCTCTAATTATAGCAGCTCTCCTACATTACAAAAATATACATCAGTATAGATAGTGATCGTCATCTTGGCTTGTAATGATAGTACGTACATTAAAACGCCACATTTTGCACGTTGTTTGCTCTTTTTCTCCACAGGCTATTTTGAATGGCATCGACAGCATTAATAAAGTACTGGAACATTTCCGCCGGAAGGGTATCAACCAGCACGTCATCAACGGCTACCACGGCATTGTCATGAACAACTTTGAGTGTGAACCTGCCTTCTACACCTGCGTAGAGGTGACCGCCGGCACTAGGTCAGACACATTGATTGTTATCAGTTTTAATGTTGATCTGTGTGCATCGAGAGTGATGGAGTTGTGTTGTGTTTTCTGGGGTTTGTTCAGGCTGTTTTACCACATTGTGGAAACGGACGAAGTGAGCACCAAGATTCTGATGGAGTTTAATAAGATGAACTTGCCTGGAGAGGTCACCTTCCTGCCCCTTAGCAAACTGGACGTTAGGGACACCGCTTACCCTGAGACTAACGTAAGTTTACACCACTTACATGACCTTTAAAAGGCAAACCGTTGGATTTCCAAAATGCAAGTTTACTTGATCCCTTCAGATTTAAGACTGATGATAAAACCAGGTCGCTGCTTTTTTCAGGAATCTTTTTCACTTAAATGTGCATCATAGTGCAAAAGGAAAGATCTGTTGTGTTGCAACAGTTAACTGTTACTTGGTGGAATTTCTGTCATTTTAAGTTATTTTAATTGGAATTCACGCTGTCTGGAGTTTTGCATGAGGGTGAAAAACTAATTTTAGTCGCATACAAGTTGGCCACTCAGATTTGACAGACTGAGCAACAGAAAGCTGCTTGGTTTGAAATCGACTTCTGTGTGAGTCTGTTATTCCCAAGGGAAAAATATTGGCCAAAAAAACCTTCCATTTTCAGTCTGAAATGCCCACATTATATCATCCAATCAACTCCTGATATACAAAACCTGTACAAGTCCTGTCCTTCATTTTTTTTATATATATTTTTTGGATTATGAAAATAAAAAAAATGTGTTGGCTTATTTTATACCCAGCCCTCCTTTTAAACGCAAAGCAAATTCAATTTCTTTTTCTCTGCATTTAATGTTTTTTTTTTTATTCTCTTAAGTGGAACTGCATTAAAATAACCCCTAATTAATTTACTAACTGCTTGTTTTCTTATATACATATGTTTAACAGTTGCTAACACTAACACTAGCTTCTCTATTCGTTTTCTATTCTGTGTATTCCTTTTCTTTTTTACTTACTATGCAATTAACAAAAGGTCTTTATAGTCTGCTATTCTTTTTCAATTCTGTCTGTTTTCTTTTTATTTATAATATTTTAAGCTTAAGACTTAAGATATCATTGCTCTTTTGTTGATTGTGATTGCTTTCATTGTCCTTATTTGTAAGTTGCTAAATGTCTAACGTAAATTTCTTTTCTACGTTTTTTTTGTTTTATTTTGTTTTTTCTGTAGGATGCAATCCCCATGATCAGCAAGCTCCGTTACAGCCCAAACTTCGACAAGGCCTTCAAACATGTGTTCGGGAAGACGCTGATCTGCCGCAGCATGGAGGTGTCCACTCAGCTGGCTCGAGCCTTCACCATGGACTGCATCACACTGGAGGGTAAAGCAATGCCGTCCTGTCAGTGCGTTTCTTTTATTCAGCCTGTATGGTTTCTAAACTCTAGATTTTGTGTATCAGGTGATCAAGTGAGTCATCGTGGAGCTCTGACTGGTGGCTACTACGACACCCGTAAGTCCCGTCTGGAACTGCAGAAGGACATGAGGAAGGCCGAAGAGGAGCTTGGAGAACTGGAGGCCAAACTCAATGAGAACCTGCGTAGAAATATCGAACATATCCTTCTCATATAAACCTCACACAGACTTACTAATGTGTGTCTTGGCCAGTAGAGCATTCTGGTACAATTGGCCTTGATGACACAAGGTCAGAGAGGATCACTGAGTGACTCAGCTAGTTATTAGCATGTATGTGGTCATGTATCCTGCACGCATGGCTATATTAGTGAATGGAGGGATGAGAGATTATGTGTCTGGATTGGTGGCTTTGTGTGATGTTCATTTAAAGCCGTTGATCAACACGTGTTGGCTTTGTGTGGCTCATACCCTGTGACTCATTCAGAGTTGATATGATGACGTAATTGCAGCAAAAACAGATCAAACCAAAGTATTCAACGGCTTGTCAAAATATTTGTGCTGCTGAGATAGTGTAGTTAGTGTAATCCATTTTTGATTATATTTTTAGTGTTTGAAAGCAGCTTTATTGTTGACTAAAACAATTTAAAACTATTTTTTTAAACCTATAACTTATACCTATAACTCAACAAAGCACAACTTAAAAAATATTATTTTAAGAATTTTTTTATATACTTTTCTTGAATCATGGCATGCTTTTTTACTGTACAAATAAATGCAGCTTGCTGCAGTGGGGAATTCTTTCAAAACAGTTCTTGTCTGCTCCTTAACTCAGTTATTCACGTATCAATAACGAAATCGACCAGCTGATGAATCAGATGCAGCAAATCGAGACCCAGCAGAGAAAGTTCAAGGCATCCAGAGATAGTATACTGTCTGAGATGAAGATGCTGAAGGAGAAGAGGCAGCAGTCAGAGAAGACATTTATGCCCAAGGTAACCCATGCTGCTGTAATACCATAACTGTTATTATTTACACTCATTTTAGCTGCGTGCCAAATCTTAAAATGAGTTCCTCTTTTCCTCAGCAACGCAGTCTTCAGAGTTTGGAGGCCAGTCTGCACGCCATGGAGAGCACTCGGGAGTCTCTGAAGGCAGAGCTGGGCACAGACCTGCTCTCTCAACTCAGTTTAGAGGACCAGCGCAGGGTGGACGACCTCAACGACGAGATCAGACAGCTGCAGCAGGTTCAACAAGCCACACAATTATTTACCATTGTTGCATATTGACTTAGAACAACATTGAGTGTAAATCTATATATACACGGTGCTTAACAAATTGATTAGACCACCGCCCCCCAGTGTAAGGTTTGGGCCACAGCTGCCCTGAACTAACTGTATTGGGGTATATCAGAATCATTGCTGTGGCACAATCCATACATTGGGTGGTGATGGTCTAATAAATTTAAGCACCAATTAAAATATGAAGTACAAAAATCATGTTTTTTCATTGTGCATTCCAGTTAATCTCAATCATACTGCAGTCGGGTTATATTTAGATTAGGGAAAAAATAACCTGTCCAGCGATTAGACACGATTTAACGCACCCATAATAAATGTTTTGGTTTACTTAATAAATGTGTGTATATGTTTATATTCATATAATTGATATCAAATACAAATATATTTTAATATGTTAACGTAACATCTTTCTTAAATAAATGCAATATATAGATATCAGGGCTCGAAATTAACCTTTTTATTAAATTAACCTTTAAAAAGTTAGGAGCACCCACCAAAATTTAATGAGCACCACAACTACAAATTGTACATTACTAGATTTCTTTCATTTGAAAACAAATTTATTCACTTCTTTGGTGATAGTGTATGCGGTGTAAAATTTTTACGTTCAGTTCTGCCAACTGCGCGGAACAGCTGATGATTAAAAGCCTTAACGATCGAACCTGATGATACTTTTTGCCACACACTTGTCCCTGCATTTCTTGTGTTTGGCACTCTCGCCGTGTTTGACCAAGCTCTTGCGCCTAAAGTGCGTAGATGCAGTGGCGAACGCTGTGTTACCTACAAACTCCGTCCCACAGGTTTTACGCTGGTTTCACACTACACACGTCAGCAGGGCGGAAGCGGTGCATATGTAGAGCAGGAGCAGCATGCACCGATTGTACCATACTGGCAGCGTTTGTCACGTGCAGCTTGTACTGCAGCAGGCTATAGACAAGCATCTTTCTGTCATATTTTACAGTGTTCTTCACCGAACACTGTGTGCTTTGATTTATGTAATTACAAGCATACTTTATGCAGCTGTCTATATTATAGTTCACACAATAAATTTGAGCTACGGTTTCAATATTTGTATATGAAAAAATGGCAGAGCCAGTCAGGAAAACTGATGTCTGACACTTCTCACATTTCGTTTTCTATTTTGAAAAGCTTTTGTATAAGAAATGTTACATTTTGCCAGGCAACAGAAGGCTTGCATGCAGATGCTAGATTGAATAGGTTATGCTTTAAAATAAAAAAAAAAGTCAAATTTCAGAAAGAATTCCAACAATAAAGTGTATTTGGATTGAATAATTGAATGGAAAAACTAATCTTAAGCTAACAAATGCCTATAGTTTTATTCATTTAACAGACCTTTGAGGTTTGGCCAAAAACTTCTGTTTTTGTGCATTTGAATTTTTTTTATATGGCGAGTATAAAACATGAAACACATCAGGTACATGGTTTTATGGTCAAATGTGTTACTTTTCATGTTAATCGGGTCAGTTTTTTTCAAGAACAACGCACTGTCACTTTAATTCATTGTAAGCAGTGCAACAAAAATAGACTCAGCGCTGAAATGATCTGCCGTGTCGCCCCTGCGTGTGGCGTGAAAGCTCTCATCCGTTAACATGAGCGCCGAAAAAAACGTGTGCAGCCTGCTGACACTTGCAGTGTGAAACCAGTTACAGTGAATGCAGTGCATAGAGCCATTTTCATAGCGGAGCCACTCGAAGACTTTCAACTATTCTCTCCGAAAACTGTACGCCTTCTTTTCGGCTGGTGAATCAACATTCACCACATGATCACTTTCACCAGCGCCGTTATTTGTAACTTTAGGTGGTTTGCAAAAGAAATCAGTCAGCGTCCTTTTGATTTTCCCTCTTCTTCACATTTCCTCCGCCGTTACCTGACTGAGTGATTGACAGCTATTATTAACCAAACTAGAATCTCAACGGCAGAACGGTCATCGTATCAGCATTCAGTGCACTGAACATACTGTTAAAGTTTTGTTTAGAAATTAAAACGGGTTGCACGGCACCAATGCTCCTAAATATATTTTGAGGTCGCATAGATGAAATTTTGGGAGCATATGCAACCAAAATGGTCGCAATTTCAAGACCTGTATATATAATGTGTGTTCACATATACAAATTTCATTTTGTATGAAATTTTGTATTTTGATTTATTTGCCATTTGTTTTTGTAAATAAACTCTTCACATGTTAAAATATTACAACAAAGTTGCAAAGCTACAAGAAAGTAGTTGCTGGACTTTGAATGTGAATTCTATTCTATAACATCATTTCATCTGAGAAGTGTTAGTCCACAGGTAGCCAGTGTCTATATCCAACATGAATCAAACACACCAGAGGAAGCTAATCACTAGAAAGCTACAGGAATGTGAGTTTTCATCATGGTTCGAGCAAAACAAGCTCCTGTTAGATTTATACGAGAATCAATCCTGAAGCCACAGCTGCAGCTCTTTCCCACCTCCAGCCTCACACACGACACGCGCAGCAAACAATCGAACAGCTACTTTAAATGTTGTATAACCGTCCCACACCATTAGCCTTTGTTATTTTTGTATGTCCTTCAATTTGGTTTGCTAATTTGTCTGCTTTTGTATTCTCAGACTGGCTCAGCATCGAAGCATATGCATATGAGTTGCATTTATTCCTTTAGATGTACGTTCATGCGTCCAAAAGCCACATGTTCTGTTTTTAGTCTTAATTGCCTCTATAAGAAATTATTAAAATGAACACATGGCTTTTGGCTCTTCAGTCTGAGGTCAATTAAAGATGCGTGGCCTGTTTTTTGTGGTTTGTTTTGCTATAGGACAACAGACAGCTGCTGAATGAGAGAATTAAGCTGGAGGGGATCATGACCAGGGTGGAGACGTACCTCAACGAAAACCTGCGCAAACGTCTCGACCAAGTCGAGCAGGTGAAGATAACGCTTTTACTTTTCACCAATAAAGCCTTTAAGAAAGGCATGTAATGCAATAATAAAGTGTGTGTTTTGTATAGGAATTGAATGAACTGAGAGAAACCGAAGGAGGAACTGTCCTCACAGCAACAACGTCGGAGTTAGATGGCATTAATAAACGCGTAAAAGACACTATGGCTCGATCTGAGGGTGAGTGAAGACTCATGGTCATTTGTGACCCTAACCCTAACCTTAATATATCGTTCGATATATATCGCCCAGCCCTACCCTGAACAACAAAACCAGTCATAAGGGTATTTTTTTTTCCAAAAATGGCTTGAATAATATTTCTGTTGATGTCTGTTTTGTTATGATAGGATAATATTTGGCCGAGATACAACTATTTTAAAATCTGGAATCTGAGGTTGGAAAAAATAAAATAAAATCGTCCTTTGAAAATCACCTTTGAAGTTGTTCAAATGAAGTTCTTAGCAATTCACATTACTAATCAAAAAATAATTATATATTTGGTAAATTTCCTATTGTAAATGTCTTCATGGAACATGATCTTTATTTACTATCCTAAAGATCAGTAATTTTGACCCATACAGAGTATTATTGGCTGTAGCTACAAATATACCCAATTGTTTAGGGACACTTTTTTTTTTTCTCTCAAAAAGCCCTGCTTTTGATGGTCTGCATTTTGTTTTTCATCTCAATTTTCAGATTTGGACTCCCTCATTGACAAGACGGAGGTGGAAATAAAAGACCACCAGAAGAGTATGGAACGCTGGAAGAACATTGAGAAGGAGCAGAACGAAGCCATCAACCATGACACCAAAGAGCTGGAGAAGATGACCAACAGACAGGGCATGTTACTGAAGAAGAAAGAGGAATGCATGAAGAAGATTCGCGAGCTGGGCTCTCTGCCACAAGAGGCCTTTGAAAAGTACCAGACACTGACTCTCAAACAGGTACAGCAACTGTGTGTGTGTGTGATATATATATATATATATATACATATGATATTATATATATATGTTTTTTTTTTTTTTTCCTGTAGTGCAAAGTTTTTCAGTTAAATCTACTAAGACTCTAATGACTGCTAGTTGACATGTAGTTGCAAAATTACTCACTGTTAGTAGAATGTCTAAAGTTGAATATTGAAGCATTTTTTCCCCTTTAAAATTCATGATGACTCATTTAGAGTGATATTAAACAGTGTTTTCCTCCTCGCTCAAAAAATAGCTTGTTGCAAATGAAGTCATAAATGAGTATTACACAATCCTATAAAGAGTGGGGCATGACCGGGTACCTTGAAGAAGCCGCCTGCCTCCTCCTCGGCTCATGTCTGGCTTTAGTTTTCCTTCTGATCCCCCTCCGGTCTTGCAGCCCTCCCACCTGGCTCTCATAATCGTTGTCTTGATTGATCTTCCTCCTTTCTGTCTGCCGCTCCAGTCAGGGGCTCTATTGTATGTCAGGCCTCCTACACAGAGATGACTCATTCTTCATTACCCCATCCTTGCGCTCTCATTTTTTCACCCTCTCTCTGTGAACTTGAGTGCGTGGAGTTGTGGAGCGAGGTTGAGTTGTGCCGTTTTTTTGAGTGTTTCTTCTGGAATTTGCTCTCACAGGTTCACAAGTAGATTTTTTTTTTTTTACTTTTTATGGAAACTCTGTTTTAATGTATTTGTCCCCTAGAAATTCAGTGCTTGCTTGCATCAGTTTTTACATTTGTTTTTAAATTGTCAGATAGCCTTAACCTCTGTATTTACTTGCAAAATTTTTGGGTGTTTCTTAAAGTTTCTTAAAGGTGCTCTATGTGATCTTGCAAAACACTATGGGTGCAGGAGGGACAAACAAAAACAAACTTTGGCCAACCAATCGGCAAGAAGAGGTGGGGTTTAACACACGTTAAACCCCACCTCTTCTTGCCAGTTGTTTGGCCGGAGCACCTTTAAGAAACTTTGTGTTCTTTTGCCAAATGGTCCTTCAGAAACTGTATTTGCGTCCAAAGGTTTCTGAAATCCAAAAAATTGTAAGAGGACACAAATGCATTTCTTCTCTCACGTTTTGTTTTTCATCACAACGTCATCTTAGAGGCTTGATGCTATTTCATTGGTTACGTATTCATTAACCTATAATTATTTTCGGTTTGTGTAGTTGTTCAGGAAACTGGAGCAGTGTAACACAGAACTGAAGAAGTACAGCCATGTGAATAAAAAAGCCCTGGACCAGTTTGTCAATTTCTCAGAGCAGAAAGAGAAGTTGATTAAGAGGCAGGATGAGCTGGATAGAGGCTACAAATCCATCATGGAGCTCATGAATGTCTTGGAGCTGCGCAAATACGAGGCCATCCAACTCACTTTCAAACAGGTACGACTCCTGAGACAGACTCACTCAAGTAGCCTTTATACTTCAATATACATGTTTTATTTTTCCATCTCTAATAAAAATTAACCATAGTCCACTTAAAAAAATAAAATAAAAAAATACCGGATTAAAATTAATAAATTTCTTCAAGTTTCTAATATTTACACAGACACAATGCTTTGTTTTCCCTAAAGGTGGTAACACTTTGTTATAGTTACACCTATTAGTTGCTCATTAGCAAGCATGCTACCAGAATAGTAGCTATTTGATATGTGCAATTAATTAAGTAATTAGCACTAATAATGCCTTATTCTATTACCCAGAACTTAAAATTAACAACTACCTTACTAACTACTAATGAGCAGCAAATGAAGAATTTATTGAGGGATAAGTCATAGTCAAGTGTTAACCTATTTTTAAGTGTTATCATAAAGTTTTGTTTTTAAACACGCTTGTTCTTACTGTTTTGACACAGCAATTTGTTTTTTTTACATTTTGTTTCAAATTTCTTTCATAACGTTTTTTGTTTTTTACCCACAACAAACAAAACCAATGTTTTTCACAATAAAGTGTTTTGTTTTCACAGCATTTTTTTCCTTTTCACTATAAGCACTATATTT
>JAUYWG010000060.1:10453638-10467988 GCA_034779775.1 Enteromius afrohamiltoni | reverse complement strand
TGGTTGATCACTTCTCACTGCTGTGTGTGTTCACTTGGATGGGTTAAATGCAGAGCACTAATTCCTAGTATGGGAATCCATACCTGGCCACTTGTCACGTCCATCCATCCTTTCCTTTCCCTTATACTGTAATTAATATACTTTTAAAATATAATTCATAATTAAATTAATTTAATTTGTATATATTTTTTTATCTTTTATATCTTTTAATCAATTTGTTTTTTTTCTGTCGTTCTATGTATCTAACTTATTTTTATGTATATGTATGTGATACACAATGTGTGTGTATATATATATATATAAATAATACATTAAAAATTAAATATTCAGAATTGTCTTTAAAGTTGTCTAAATGAAGTTCATAGCAATGGATGGTACTAATTAATCAAGTTTTAATTCCCAAAATATCTTCATGGAAAATTATCTATACTTAGTATCCCAATGATTTTATGAATTGGGTCAAAATGATACAATGTATTGTTGGATATTGCTATAAATATACCAGTGCTACTAATGACTGGTTTTGATGGTAAAGGGTCACAAATGTATGCATATGTGTTTGTGTGTGTTCTGTTTGATTTAATCTTTTGTTCTATCTGTTGTTATATCTATCTGTCTATCTACCTACCTACTGTACCTGCCTGCCTACCTAGTAGAATGACTATATTGATTTTTGGAATGAGAATAATGCATTTAGTAGTGAGTATTAGTTACTTGTTTAGTTCAGGGTTCAAAGTTCAAGACTTCCCAAAGTCTGTCATCCAGGCTCTATATACATCTTGGTTTCATTGTGAAGAAATCCTGCCCTGTGTTTTGAGTCGAATGAGACCCAAACACAAAATCCTTCCACCGGTATCCAGATCTCCAGTAAATCTTTGCGTCTGGGACTCTGCGTCAGCAGTAATGTTCCAAAGCTTTACAGCAGGGGAATCAAAGGCTTTGCACATAGACATGCAGCAGGGGCCCAATTGTCCCCCACAAAATGTTAATGGCCGGAAATGTTAATAATCTGTGCACGGGGCTCTGGCCTTTGATGATCTGTTGACGAAACTGATCCGGCACTTTTGAGTGACTGGCTAATGGCATTCCTCACACTTGCTCTATCATTGGCTGGAGAGAATGAAAGTGTACAGCAGCCCTCGGGGACTCCCAAATGGTCAAGTGCCTTTAACGTCCCCGTCATATTCCTCCAGCCCTCATCCCAGCTTTACTACCAGCCCCTTTGAGCACCCTTTTTTATCCACACTTTTTTTAGACTTTTGAGGGTCTGGCAGAAGCTCAGTGAGAGGGCGCGAGTGGTCTAACTTTCATTACTGCTGCTGATCCCAGAGGCACTGGAGGCCAGTCAAAAACAACACGGCTGCACAGAAAGACTGGACCTCCATCGGGTTTCAGTGCAGAAAAACCTTCTGCGACTCGTTGGATTTTCTTGTGGGTAGAAAGCTTTTTTTCTACCATGAAGCAAACTTGGGACAAGGGTGTCTTTGAGAACGGCCAGTCAAAAATTCCAGGGAATGTTGGGAAAGCTTCCGCTGAACACTTCCAGAGGTAGGCAATGTGCTGCTGTGGAAAAAGTAGTTTGCATGGAGATGCATAAGAAATCAATTTGTTCACGAGCGTTTCGCCACAGTTTTGGAGGATAAATCATGCTTAAGTAGCAGTAGTACAGTAAGAAATCTTCTAAATGCTTGAAGTCGCACGGTTCTTCTTAAGACACCCCAGGATGATGGATGGGTTTGATGAGTGTAACTAGTTTAATAGTATGACTAATAGTAATAGTACTAGTTTCATTAGTATGAAAAGGGATCTTGCTTATCCCATTATGCTTGCTTATCCCAAACAAATGTAAATACCTATGCGTTTATTGTAATTTGAAAATAATCAGTTGCCGTTATTTTATATAACTTTTTGCATTATAAATGTTCGTTTTAATTATTTTTTACACACTGGTTCTGATACTGAATGATTTTAAAAGTAACACTGAAAATATATTCACTTGGATCTGGTAAAAAAAAAAAAAAAATGAGCAGGATTGATAAAATAGGAAAAATCTACATACATATTCATTAAGATTTTAATAATTACATGTAACAGATAATTAGCAATGTTTACAAATAATTAAGGAGTAAATAATTTATTTTTGGGAATGGATCTGTTGAAAGCTAGTAGTTAACACCACTGTTAAACACTGGAAGAAAAATTCATACATATTTACCTTAATCATAAGCAAACATCAATAAGATTATTATAGGCAAATATTATCAACAGTTATGTATATGTATGGCTTATTATTATTTTTTATTACAAAGTTTAATATTGACTGATATAAAACAAGAGCTATAGAAAGTGATAATTCATTTTGCAATTGGTTTTGTGTTAACTTAAAATGGAATGTTTTTGACAAAATGATATCTAATGATAAAAATACATTATTCATAAAAAACGTTTACTACATCAAATATACTCAATCCAGTACAGTATAAGTAAATTTTTAATTTATGCACACATTATGTACACATTAAAGTCGACGTAGAAGGTAAGATATGTCAACACAACTATTTCCTTTCATTGATTTGACACATTAAATCAGTTATAAAGAGGAAATTAAAGTGGAAAAACAACTAACTTTGGTCTCCAAAGACAGACGGCAAATGCGAGTCATGTATGTGGCCCCACTGAATGTTTTCAGCAGATGTTACTGGTGACAAACTGCTATTTGCTTGTAACAGATAAATGGCACACGGCGTGATCAGTGGTGATGTGCACATAAGTGATGACTACATTCCTGCAACATGCCACTATGAAATCACTTAGCACTGGTCAAAATGTAATACTGATCATGCAAAAATATATTGCGTGTGCGCAGTTGTTCATTTAGATTTGATTATAAGAGGTCTTGCCATATTTATACGGTTGCATAGTCAAGGAAAAATGTAAATTTTCTGCACATTCACTAGTGTACATCATTTGAGGGACTTGCATAATAGTATAAGTACTATGTAGCTTATTTGAGTACGTGCAAACAAAATTAGTCTTATACTGGACAAACATGGCGGTAATATGCAGTCTTGAGTGAAAACCCCCTGTAGGGTCACCAGCGGCTGACGTATAGAACCACGGGACCCTTCCGTGTGTGTTACTGACAGAAATGTGGACGCCAATTTTGTTGCAGCACTAAAAAGGTGTCCGTTTATGGACGTGCCGTCCACTGAGTCTATTTTAACCCTTCAACATTCTGTTTTTGCACAACACTTTGCATGTTTAAGTGTGTGTATATAAATATATAAGCACATTTAAATGCTCTTTAAGATGTAATTTATTTCTCAGATGTGTTTTTTTAAGCAGAAATTGCGCCGGTCTTTAATGTCACATGATGTTTCAGAAATTGTTCTAATATGAGGAAATTGTGTAATTGTAATAGGGTTCAGTAAATATATTAAATATTCTCAGTGTTGTTTTGAAGAAGAAATTATGAAAGCATGACATGACATTTAAAATTTTTGAAGTAAATTAAAATGTTCTTTAACGTTACAAACATCAGCATTGTGTGAGATGGAAATGATTTGATCAGAAATATGATTTTAATTGGAAATATTCAATATTTTTTAAAAAACACTTTAGTCTATATTTCAATCAAAAATAATCCTGCAGTACCAAACCAATGTTGTCACGGTATCATTTTAAACGTGACTGTGATACTGTTCGAAAAATCTCCGTCATACTTACTAAGTCAGCTTAATTATTTAACTGTACTGTCTGGGTTGGCTCCTGCATTAAACGCCGCAGGGCATTAAACCCTCAGCTGCCTGCATGAAGCTTTTCACGGCCAGCAAAAGGTTGTGGGCTCTGACAGTGCGGTGAAAGATGGGATATTTTTGATGGATTGTTTTTAAATAGCGCAGTGGGCTGCAGCATTACGACTGGTATTGTCGGGATGTATCAGTGTGTTGGCCTTTTTTCCTCTCGTCTGTAGCACTGTATCGCTCCTTCTCTTTTCCCATCTATCCCTTCTCAGCTGCTCTCTCTATATCACTCTGCCAGCCTGACCCAAAGGGGGAAGTTGCCTCACGAGGGCTGATGGGAGTCCCAGACGCCATTCTGGGTTACAGCGCTTTTGAGATTTTCGATTACTGGTGTAAACTGCTGTGTGAATATGCCCCTGGAAAGGTACTTAGGTAACCTTTTTTTGTAACATTTAACTTTTTTTCTGTAGTAGTCTTGGTATGTGTTGTTTGACCTTTGAATGGTTTGGTCTAGATGTTTCAAACAATGTATAGAGTGGTGAAAAGTTTTAAACTTATTTCTTAGTAAAGGCCTGAACGCCATGTTGACCTTGGCTCTTCATAGCATGCGGGTTTGCTGGTATTACCAGGGATGCTTAAATCACAGCTGGGAAATATGTTGTGAATGCCTTTGTCCCTTCAGCTCTTAAGACTACCAGCTATTTGGTTGCTTTTTGTCATTAGCTTCATGTGTATGTGGTCATGAAGCTGTATGGTAACACAATGCTGCATGGAAACACTTGTGTTTTGAGCCGTTTGATGTGTAGATGCGACAGCAGATGCCTGTAAAGTTCCTAAATAACAGGAAAGAGTTGAATGTGTGTGCTAAAGATGGTCACCATGAGAATTTAAAGCAAGATATGTTCCATTCACACTTAATTTTAAGGTCCAATTCTCTGCATTAACAAACCATTAACTAAAATTTTTGCCTCAATAAACTCCTAAATTGCTGCTTATTAATAGTTAGTAAGTAGTTGTTAAGTTTTGGTACTAATAAACAGCCAATATGTTAATAATAGCATGCTAGTAAGAAAATAGTGAGAATTGGTGCCTTTACTAAAGTTCTACCAGGGTTTATTGGTCCTGGAACTACAATTATGTTAAAGTATTAACTATGAACTATCTGTAAATGGAAAAAAAAATGGAGAGCTCATTACTGACAGGAAGTGAGAGGGAGAGGGATGGGATGGGATTTAAGCACTTGATGCCAGTAGCACAACAGCACTGTATGTTAGCAGTTTTATTTAATTCTCTTTTTATAAACACTGGGCAACTCTATGTTGACGTCTGATCATAAATTAGTACACAACTTACACAAAGTGGTGTTCGATGCTTGGATGATTGCGTACTACTAACAAAGCCACTCATCTAAATGAATGGGGCAATTCTAAAATCACTCAAATTGCGTGTTGAACTGTGCAACTGCATATTTCAAATCTGAAATCAACTGCCATACAAATACTGTTGTTTAAATTGTGTTGAAATGCACATTTTTCTGGATAGTCCAGCTAATGCACATATGAAGTTTAAATCGTGCTGAAGACTGTACATTGGCTGGTATAGCTTCAGATTTATATGGGAACCAGAGCTGTTAACGGTGCAGTGATGCAATTTACCAGTTTTTAGCGATTGGCTCTTTCATTTAGAAGGTGGTACTATACTGTCATATTGTGTGTTGCAGTTTCTCCCATTCATAAGTATAAGATTGAAGCATCTTTGTAGTCGTTGGTACTAATCAAAAACTTGCTACACTAACTGTAGAAGTGCTGTTTTATTTCTTTAAAAAATACTTTTTAAATATTAGGCACTACTATATGCATGTCAGGAATGACATTGCCACGGGGGCTGAGAGACGACAAGGCCTGCAAATTCAAATGCAAGTTGTTTATTTGGGACACAGAGCATAGACAGACAGGCTGGGTCATCACCGGCGAACATAAACAGAGAAGGCTAAGCAAGAGAGTAGTCAGAGTCCAGGCGAGTCAATATAATCCACAGGGCAAAAAAGAGATGGTGGTCAAAAACAGGCGAGGTTGGTAACAAACATAAAACACAGAGAGTTCGCTGGGCACAGAAGTGCCATACCCTGATCTGGGCTAGCACATCCCGCTGACTGTGACAGACGTCCATCATAAATACTTTTTTTGACATACACACAATGTAGTCTAATGTCTGGTCAATGATAGGCTAATCCAAAGCTTGCTAAATTAACTTTAGCATTTCTTTTTATTCATTTATATGCCATTTTTTAGGAAACACTTATAGATGTTAACAATGACTTTAAAAAATAATTTTGTTTCCAATGTCATAGAGTGTTCTCTAATGTCTAAATGATGTCGTACTAATCAAAAACTTGATAAGCTAACTGAAAAGCTGCTGTTATCTAAAACACCATCTTTTAAATATTGTTAAAAATAACTTTTTGTGAAAAAATAAATTTCCAATATCCACAACAGTAGTGTTGGCATAAATAAAATGGCAACACTACTGTTAACTTTGAAGTTTTTGAATTACAGACTTTTGAGTCAGAAAAAGAAGTTGATTAGCAACCAAATTACGAAGCATTTATGAATGTTTGCAAAAAGGTGATATCACATGACCAGAAAGAAAACGCCAACGCTAACATTAGTTTTGTTCAGTTTGGTAATGGCTGTCAAGCAATGAAACATTGCAACAGCGCATTTTTTTGTAGGTGTATGATCACATTTGCGAAAAGATTTTTATCTTTATGTAATTTAGCAAGTTAATTTTATTAGTTTTTAAGTTACATCTACATACCACCAGTTTTATGTGACACTGGCAAAACATGAAAGCAAGCAAAACATTAATTTTGTTGTCTCAAATTATCTCTTTGATCTTTCATTGTAATTGCCAAGACCAAATGGTTCTGACGCCATTTGGCTAAATCTTAAGGTTCAGACAGTATGTCTGAATGGGTCTCGTTTCCTCCTGTGGCTTGGATCACATGACAGTTTATTCAGAAAGGTGTGATCTCTCAAATATCAGCACTCGCCCTTTCAGCAACCATAAGATGGGTACTGTCAGCTGCTTTGATCGATGGGAGCTGATAAAAACTGGTCATTAATTATCAAAACCATTTGAGGTTGGTTAAACAAATTCTGGAAGTGTCAGTGTTTGGAAAGACATTGGACACAAGTGCCATTTCCTTCACGTCAAATGCAACAAATACATTGGGAAAAGATTTGTCGACAAGGCGCCACGTTAGCATGGTGAAAAACTGTTAAGCTTGGCCCTTGGCCGGTGTCAACCACCATCAGCCTATTTGTGGTGACACTTATTTGTTTCTATCTTCACAGAATAGAGGGTTTCCTGCTGCAGCATTGGGGTTCGAGACTCTGAGCATGTGTTCATTGCTTTGTTGACATGTAGAAGCAACTGGGCTAATCTTTAAGTTAAACATATGGCAGTTTTATGGCACTAGCAACTTCTGATATTTCTCTGAAAGGGGATTTCAAAGCTTTAAAGTGTTTTGGAGGTACAGTATAAGGCACTTCAGAAAGAATTTGCATTGAGGTATTGCGGTTATCAAATATTAGCTTTATTCTCTAAATGAGGCAAAATAAAGTGAATGAAATACTCTTTGAAATGACCCCACACAAAGCTAAACCTAGTATACTGTAGACAATATAGTCAACCATAGCCATATTGTAATAAATTGTTTAGTAGCTCAAAAACAATAAAAAAGAAATCTAAAACAAACCACTAAGCTAAATGCATGAAATTATGGTCTGATGACTTCATCAGAACCGTTTTCTTAGCTTTATATCCATTTATAGCTTAGAAAAATTGTGCAACCTCATCCAACTACATAAAACCGCATGAGTTCATATTGGATGTAATTAGAAATGGAAAGCGAGCCCTGATCACTGCTTCACACCAATCCAATGCTGTATCCCTTGTGCTCGATGTGATGTCACTGACTGCTCTATATGTGTTTGATTGAATTATGTGTAATGAGCTCTGCTGTTTGGAACCCTCCTGCTGTGTGCCGAACATATGCTGAGAACACATTGGCCAAGTGTAAAGGTCCCTGGGTAAACATCGTCTAAAATTAAAGAAGGTGTTTATCCGAGTTTAATTGGATGTCTGTCCCTGAGCAGAATCAAGGCATGAGGCAGATCTGCTTATAAAATAGATTTAGCCTTTATTTGATTGTTAAAATACAAGGTCCTACAAGGACAGAATTAAAAATCATTGTCATGCCGCTGTAGGCACATTCAGTGTTCAATGTCAAATTCCTTTTTCCTTTGTGTGTCTTTGTGTGTAACTGCCGACAATACCGTATCACGTATCAAATTAAAGTCAATACTGTTTCCCTAAATAACTCTATCTCGGTGTTTCCAAACTGTTTTGTCCCCCACATCCCAATGAATTAGTTCCCCTTAATTCTGTGCCAACTGTGAACTTTCCATTAATTTTTTTTTAAGGGTGGAATAGTATGATAATATTTTTAAATATTTTTTAATTCTCTTTTTATTTTGGTGCATTCCTGATTTTATCAAGCTGTTGCAGAAGACTTTAAATGCAGTTACATGTTTCTGAAATGGATAGTTACACGTTGGCAACCACTTCCAACCAATAGACAAAACACAGCATAAGCAAAATGTCATAGCCGTACTAAGCCAGTGAAAGTACTTATTGTGATAGGGAACAACTTTGCTATCAAAGTTCACTAATGAATCATGCACAACAAAAAGACAAAAAAGCATGCATTAAAGTAAAAGGGTGCATTTTGATTTGATGCTGACCTGGCATTGAGTGTGCCATTCCCCCACTCTTTTCATGTAACTAACATGTCACAGACCCTGACAACAGCCCTGTCATGCCTTAATTCCAGGAATGTGTACTATTTCTCTCCAAAAACTTTTAAATCTTTTGTCTAAAGCTCAGGGTTGAACAGATGCAGTTTCTCTATGAAGTAGCACGTGTGCTCATCATAAAGGCATTTTGCTTTCATCTACGAGCATCACAGTGAAGGAACACGCATTAAACATTCTGGCATGTTTGTTTTACAACCTGTAGCTCATTTGCTACCTTTGTCCTTTGTGATGCCTTTAGTTAATTTTGTAATATAGTTCTATGTATAGTAAAGCACCAAGACACAGGTATAATGCCCTACAGTATAGTGAAGCCAAAATATGGAAATGAGAATAATACTCCTATTATTACTATTATTACTACCATTACAATTTCCAGTATATTTCAGTGTTCAAATACTTTCTCATATTCCATTTTAAAATCCATCCATTTGTAGGTAGATTTCCCTAAAAACACCATGTTTATCAGGTGTTTTCAAAACATTGCTGTTTTCTTTTTTCTCTCTAGACTAGACAGCATAGCAACACTGACTCAACCAATGACACAAGTTTGGGGCGGGGCTATGTGGTTCTCTAACCAACTGCAGGCTTTGGAAAAAAAAAACAGTTTAAAAAATAAATATGGTACGCACATAACCATTTGGATAATAAATTCTTATTAAATATTTATATTAAGTTATATTACATATTATTTTATATTTTTTTTTACATTTTATAATATTAAAAGTAATACAATTAAAGCACAAATTCTCAAGCTTAGCTGAGATTCAGGATAGTTATGACTCATCTCGGCTAAATATGATTGTGACAATTCATTTAATTAAAATTATTAATAGGTTCTCTGGTGAATAACCTATTATCATTCTCTCATACTTGACACAATCACACGTTGAGTATAAGTGTCAAGCCATTTTGAACAAATAACAAGTGTTTCTGCTTGAGGTTGATTGAATTTCTAACACCTTGTATTGTTCACAGTTGGTAGTAGCACATATTTCTCAATGAAATCTTTATTTGGTTTAGTATAGGTTTGTAAGTATTCAGGGTGATAAATCCTGTGCTAAATATTCCCTTTGTTGTTTACCGGTTTATGGTGTTTTCACACATTCTCTGTTGTAAAATTTGTACCAATGTACCATAAAACGTTACCATCTCAAACAGATGTGGCTCAAAGAAAGTTCAAGAGTCATAAATGTTCTTTTTCAGCATGCAGTCCAACGGAATCAGACAAATCGGTCAAGTTTAAGCTTTTCAGTTAGCATCAATAGAGAAATATGGTATTTAGTTCTAGTACCATCTACTAGATGGAACTGACTTGAGTAGCTAAAGTGTGCTGAGTATTCCTCTGGGCAGCCTTTAAAAACTAGTGAAACTGAAGAGCACTATGTGGGAAAACTGTCACCTGTCAGCAGATGCACATGATTAGCATACAGTACAAATAAAACTAGACATCTACAAGGTTTAGCTCTGACATGGTGACAGAGAATGGTGGGCGCTAATAATAGAATGGCACCACATGGTTTGATTTACGAATTTGATTTACAAGGACCAGGTTTAATCTTTGTATGTTATTTGTTGCATTTTCAATGCTAATTAAGGTAGAAAATCCAGTAAAATTCAGTGGAATGGATTGGTATATTGATATGAGTTCAATTTGAGCTGTACTCTACTCTCTACTCTCAAAAATAAATACAATAGCTGTGTTCTATAGAAAAATAACAACATAGAAAATATTCTACATTAATGTAATATAAAATATAAAATTAGGCTATATAGCATTTCACAATGTAAAATTTGTTTTGCTTAAATTTGCTTAAATAGAAGTTAGGTTGTCGACATATTTTAGTTTTTATGAGCACTGTAGTTATACACAAACGTTATATCATTTTTGTGTTCAGAAAGTATTTATAATTTTAATGAATGTTTAATAAATAAACATTAAAAATAAAAAGTGAAACAAAACTTGGAAAAACGTTCAGAGTATTATATTATACAATAGTTAGTTCCTCTAGTAAGTGAATATGAAATTTAATCTGGTCGTACTCGTTGATCATTTTGATGTTCATGGGAAAACCTGAATTTTTAACAGGGATTCTGGAAAATCATGGAAATTGTGAATATTGCTATAGAAAATTGCTTGTTTCAGTCAAGAAATCCTGAGCAACATTACTCCCACATAATATTTGTTTTCATCACTAAACTCAACATTCGAAAGAGATGCTTGTCTAAGCTTCTCTACATCAGTGATATACTGCCTCCACCTGTTTCTTCGTGATCATAAATGGTGCTCATTGACACTTCTAAAGAAAGCTAAGATGTTATAAAAGGCCCTAAGAGCTCGGTTTATTAATTATCTTTCCTTCAAACTCTGACAAGTCATGGTTGATTTGTGGTGTATTAAGATACAGATCAACATACTATATTGGATGAGTAACCTTCTTTTTCCATACTAAGTCAGTGTAAGGTTTATCCACATCTGAAACAGAGACGGGCCTGCTAGCAGGTTGCTCTGAGGTCTCATGGACTGACCAGGTGCTCAGCATATAAATTACCAGGCAGGGCAGCGCCTAATGCAATGCCCACATTTGCCAGCAGGTGTGCTGAAGGGAAGAAAACAGCAGGGGTCCATATATTTTACTACTCAACATTTGTAATTTTAGATGCTGACTGCTGCCGATGTTAATGGATAGCAATGCATGATATTCCTCATGGACTAACAGCGGTGTTCGACTCTGATCACATGACCCGGACCCACCTAAAGTGTGTACTTCTGTGGCAGACGTTTTGTTGACTTGCTGACAGTTTAAAATAGGTTAACTTTTTGATCAGTGCCAAGACCGCGGTTGCTGGTAGCCATTGTTCAGCAAGTTAGATAAATGAGGAGGATCGGAATACCTGGAATAATTATCCCATAAACCACTGGTGTTGACACCTGGAAACTCTTATGGATGGTCACTGTTTAGATTTTTGTTGGAAGTTTCTAAAGAATTGTCTTTAATATACAAGTTGTCATTTACTTGCATGACTTTGGAGTGCAAAATAAATCTCCAGGACATATTTTAATCTAAAATGTCCGAGCAATACTTACCAAGCAATATTTTGTTCTGTCCCAGACAAATGCATGAACATTTGATTTAGGATTTTAAATCTTTTACATTGAACTTGATTTTTAAAGACAAACACATTTTCCAATCAAATTCTCTTTAATGCAATTTTAAATTATTATATAAAATTATATTTATATGTATTTAAATAAGCTAAATGCTGGATGGCAAAAGCTATAGCCAGGTGTATCTGGATGTTTTTAGGGTGGAGCTTGAGTGTCAGTTGTCTTTTCACGATACAGAAACTTTAATAGTATTAAAACATGTTATTTATTTTAAGCAAAACATCTGAACACAATTTTTTTTATTACAAGCTAACACAAAAGCACAGAATAGCCCACACATACAGCCTCTGAGGGCTTCAAGATTAATTTAGAGGACACGGTGGCAACAGGCAAGCCATGTTTTACAGCAGCTTTACAGACCCTGTGACAGCTTGTCTTTCTCTGAGACTCCATATGATCTTCCTTGTAACACAAACCCATCCGGCCATGTGAAAAAAAAACTCCTCACCATATTAGCGACAAAATTAATAGATGGAGGGGTGTAGGGGCGGTTCTGAAAAGGAATGGGCACATCATAAAACACATCAGCAATGATACAAATACAATGATTTTTAGTTTTACTATTACTGTTCACAAAACGATGTTAAGTTAACACATTGCTAAATAGGCACTACTCTTTTGAGGTGAACACATTAATGTTTGAAAAGTGAAAGCCCACATTTGCCTTCCCAAACTGTGTTTTCTACAGGGTTTTACCACATTGTTTCCCAACAACTTCTTTCTACGCCACCTATCTTCTGACTCAAGCTCAGTGGGCACCTGCCAAACATTGTTTGTTTCATTTAGCACAGTGGGGAAGCCAACTCTGTGCTTCTGGTGTCATTAGCTAAACTTGATAAGATGACAAAAAAAGCTAAAGTTTTGGAGGCAATCTGAGAGGATGACACAGCTGCAGGTTGGTGTTGATTGTCTGTGGGGTGGGACGTGTGAAGGTGCGGGCTATTCGTGTTCATTCACAATGTAAATATCAGGCAGATGCATGAAGAGTGAGTCATGTAGACATTTTAAGGGTCGAGGTGACTCACGTCCACCCACAGTCCTTCTTACATAACGGCCAAAACACCACACACATGAACAAGAATTCAGGTAGACCTGCTGTTTCTTTCAAACACCACAGTGATGATGCAACAAACAAGTTACTGGGATGTTTTTTTTTTTTTTTATAAAAGTTTTGATGAAATTTTCTACAAATATTGAACAAAAACAGTGCATACTTATGCTCTGGATGACACAGAACAGGGTATGTAGTGCGTTTCGTGAATATTCTCCAAAATGGCGTTATGGTGTTTGCAAAGAGAGACACAAAGGAGACAAAAATATTTAATAAAGTCATTATTTTTATTTTCTTTGGATACAGAAAGTATTGTTGTCGCTTCAGAACATTCAGATGCAATGACTGATTGCAGATGGACTGTACTGATGATGTTTTTCATACTTACTGGATTCTTGACATTTTTGGCAGTCAATATGGCAGTCACAAGCCTCCCGGTTTTCATCCACAATATCTTTAAATTATGTTCTGAAGACAAAGGTTTTACTGGTAATAAATAATTAATGCTAAAATTAAAATTTTTGGGTTGGAGTATCTCTTTAACAAGGCTAGACATTCATTGGCAATACTGCTAACCTGGTATTGTTGATTACCTTTATAAGTTGTGCACTCATTTGCTTTTTTAAATAACTCGCCCAGTGTGGATTATGGAACAAACTGGCTGTCACTGCTCTATTCTCAGCTGCTGCTATCAGTACAGCTCATGGTTATCTCAAAAGAGCTTTTACAGAGACAGAGACAGACGGTCTAATGGAGGGAGGACGTGTGTCTAAGAGAGGGTCTCCAGTTTCATAAGACTTGTGTTGCCTATGTCCTTCACTGATTAATGGAAGAATCTGTGTCTTCCCAGTTTTGTGGATGACAGCAGTGATGTGTGTGAATGAGAAAGAATCTGTGTGTGTGTGATCTTCAAAAGCGTATTAATAACATCTCATAACCCCAGGTGGCCAGAGCACAGTGAGGGCTGGAAAGTATACAGCTGTCAACGGTTGTAACCTCTCATCAGATGATCTAACCTAATCAATGTCCCCAGTGGGGAGGAAGTGATGTCGGGGCCTCTCGTAATGGCCGGTAGTAATTAAATGGCTGCAAATGGGCCCCAGATGCAAAGTTAGTGTTGCCCCTGACTGTGATGCTAAATTCAATTTATTAGTTGTGCACATGGGATGAAGGTTTTACTAGCATGGCCCACTTAGCCCCTGCTGGTATATACAGTAATAACATCATATGCCTGCATCTTTCAAAACTGATGGCCATGTAAAAGAATCTATTTATCAAGTTAATACTTGTTAAAAACAATCACTTTAGTAAAGATTGTACTATTTTCTGCTTATTTTTTTAGTTAGTTTTTTTTGTTCTTTTTGTTCAAAAGCTAAATATACTGTCATTAAAATATGTTCATATAAAAAATATACTTTAAAATACAGAAGAAAAAAAAATTAAATGAAGATTCGGAAAGTTTTGAAGGAGATCCAATAATAATTATATATAATTTATAATTATATAAATT
>JAUYWG010000060.1:10440459-10453538 GCA_034779775.1 Enteromius afrohamiltoni | reverse complement strand
AGTAACAACAAATTACATTATATTATATCATGTTTTTTAATATAATACGTTAATTCTAAACATGCTGATTAAAAATCTAATGCAGACACCCAACATAACATATGAAATTTACCATCTGAATCTAACAAAAAAAAACATACAAATGAATCTTGAAAAGCGGTTGATTTGGAAAGTAGTACACCATGGTTTTGTGTCATCTACTGATGTAGATTAAAATAATACCAAAGACACCTTTTACACTGTGGCCCCTTTAGCCCCATTGTACATTATATACATATACACACACAAGTAAATAACATTTAAAAAAAAAAATCCATTTAGATTTTTTTTAATCTTCTATTCTATTCTATTTAGAATCTAAAAGTATACTTAAAAAAACATACTTTCTCTTTATATATCTAAGCAAAGGATTATGTTTTTCACTGTGGGATGATTCAGATGTTACTAGACTGAAGCAGGAAGCCTGCCAAACATTTTTTTAGGCTTTACTGCAGTGCTTATTTTAATAGGGCTTATTTAAAGAAGTGCAAAGTGTAAGCTTATTGTGAGCGTATGTGTGAACTTCATCTGCAATATGCTTTTAAACATAAAGCGTTTCAGAAACTAAAACATTAGAAACTTTTGTTTTCATTCTTTTCCATGCATAAGGACTCCAAAAGTTTGGATGCTTGCATCACAATTAAAGAAATAGTTCATCCAGACATGAAAATCTAGAGTCCTAAGGCCACTCAAAATACAAATGACGTTGTATTAAATCACTTGTTTACCAAAGAATCCTCTACAGTGAATGGGAGTGCTGTCAGAATGAGAGTTCTGTTTCTGTCATTGAGGGAATTTAACCTTAATCTGTCAGTTTCGTTTAAAATATAATTCACACATTTCGTCTACAATGAAAGCCAATGGGGCCCAAACCCTCATTGTATTGACATTTTTACAATATCTTAAAAAATATCAAAATATCTTCTTTTGTGTCCTGTGGAAGTAATTATCTCTTTAAGTATATCATTGATGATATGAAGTCTTTCTACACTGGCACAAACTCCCTCCGGCTGCTTACAGCTGTGGCATCTGTCTTTTTGCCAGCGCTGCATGTGTGTAATGGCAGAAAAGTCACGGCAGAGTTTCATCCTTCACTTCCTCATTTGTCTGCTCGGACAGTCTGCGTGTCTTTATTAAATCCAGTAGGGATATGACACCAATGACCCTTTTACTAGTGATTTTCACACAGGTCGTCCAGCTTCCTTGAGTATGTGACAGCTGTTCACAGGTTTTCTGTAATCTTCTGTATTAATTACTGTAATGGCCATTTGATAAAGTATGTTTCCGTTCTGTGGAATGTGCATGTGGGCATATGCCTTTTCATAATTGCATCTTGCTGAGAGATATTATAGAATAGAGATTCTGTAATGTGGGATTTGGCTATGACTGTAATGCATCAAGCCATATTTTTAAATCTTAGGGTTTGGAATAAAGCCTGCATCTATTAAATTGTCTTCACTCCTGTGTTAACAATTTTAAGCTGCATTCCACTATCCCAGTAGTCAACAAACTGCTACTGTAAGGCCTAAAAGTTTGACCAAATGTTTGGGGTCAATACAATTTTTATTTATTTCTTCATTTTTAAATAAATTATAGTAGTTTTCAGTAATGATGCATTAAATTGGTCAAACGTGTTAGTAAATTAATTTCGAAATTAGATTTTAAATAAGTGCTGTTTTATTGAACTTTCTATTTCTTAATGTAACAAAACAAAACAAACAAACAAAACAATGGTTTCCAAAAAAAATATAAAGCAGAACAACTGTTTTCAACATTGATAATGGGAATTCAGCAGCAAATCAACATTACAATGATTTCTGAAGGATCATGTGACACTAAAGACCACATGAATTAATAGTTTTTCAAATATATAGTATTTGAAATGTAATAATATTTCACAATATTTCAGTTTTTACTGTATTTTATTTCAATTAATGCTGCATTGGTAAGCATTACAGATGACGTTTTACAACTGTTTTTAACTGCAACTTTAATTTCAGATTGGAAACAGTATGCTAAATAGTTAGCGGTTTATTAACACTATCATAATCTAAAAGAGGAAAATGTGGGCACATAGATTTAACATATAGGCTAATTACTAACATAAAAAAATTAAATAATATACTGCAACATTTATGTACATATAGATGTACCTCTTGTAGATAGAATTCAACAAGGAGTCCACAACTACAAAATGCTGAAAAAAGAATGCACTTTTTTTTCATGAATTCATGAAAGAGCTGTAAATTGAATAATTACGATTACATGCCGTTCATGTGCAGTATACTTGTAAATACGTTTTCTGAACTGCAGAAAAGTAGATCTCTAGAAGTATTAGTCCTCATTTATTTCACTCTGGAAATCTTGTGCATTTGAGCACAAAAGATGTGCGAAATTTAAATATCTTTCTGAGGGCAAGTGTGCATGTGCATATGTAAGTGCGTATGGGCAGGCATAGATTTCCATGTGAGGACAGAGACAGGTGGATGAGGCACTGGATCCTGATTGGCAGGGCAGAACGTGTTTCTAGGTAGTTCTTTACAGCGATTGGGTGAAGGCAGCTGTATCGCATGGGGAGTGACAGGGTGTGATTGGCATTCACAGGCTGATGGTGCTGACAGATGGTAAAATGCTACGCAAGCTCTGGACAGATCCACTCACAGGGTGGTGGTAGTTGGGGGAGTCAGGGGGCGTAGTGTGGGGTGGTGGGGGCAAAGAATGCTGGAATGGATGCCTCAAGCATTTTGCCCTAAAATTGCAAATCTTCTTATGTATCAAAACATCTCCCTTTTTAAATACAGAGATGAAAATGTTCTCTTGTGTCAACTTGATTCACTGTGACATTGCAATAAGCTGCATTTCAAAACCTGTTAGCCTGCAAATTGTCCAATTAATCTATTTTGGTTCTGCCTAGTCAACAAGAAAATGTACACCCTGAACAATTGAGATTATTCATTAATTGAAAAAGTCATGTGGTGCAACCAAGATTTTTTGTGTGTCTCATGACTGTGTCAAGGTCAGTAAATCTCTTCAAATATCATGTAGTTTGACTTTTTTATGACAACACAAAACTGGTCCAGGTTGTAAAATGTCATTTGATGCTACTGATATTTTTGGTATTTTTCAAAAAGTCATTTTGAAAGTAATTTTTGGTATTTTTACTTGGAAATATAATTACAGTGTATATATTAAGCGTGGTTAATTGGTCAGTGTATCGACTGGATATTTAAAAATCTAATTTAAAATTTCTTGATAACATAATTAAGACTTTTGTACCATTGCACATTTTTTATAGCCTTAAATCTTATATAAATTTCTTGGGGTTCTTGGGGATATTAAGCAGACTAATACTCTAATGACTGCTAGTTGACATGTAGTTGCAAAGTTGCTTACTGTTAGTAGATTGTCTAAAGTGGACCATCGAAATAAAGTGTTACCAAATCTTCTCCTACTTTTCTACCAGTGACTCTTGATTAAACTTCCTGCGTCTGTTACCTGCACAGATTTTAACAGTGAGCTGGATTTTAGGTTGCCAGGTTGAAGTCACAAATGTGTTGAAATTTGTATGATGTATTGTGAGTAGGATGCGTTTCATACAAGATTTGGCAATCGGGCAATCTTGGAATAATCTGATGATATGATTATTCATATAACAAATTACGGAAATTATGTGGTTATTACATATCGCTTTTGTTCTTTTAAATTGTCTTAAGAGATTGTGGAAGTGTGCATTACGGAAGTCCATCCTTACAGTTTAAAGGGTTTTTTTTCCAGTTCACACAACTTAAGACAACGTGTAACAGATTGAAGGCCGTCTGTGTTGGCCTGAGTGTGTGAATGTTGAATGTAGTCCACATTATGATGTGCTGAGCTGGCTGGACTTAGAATACTTATTGGCTGGTGGTCCCAGAAACAAGCGCTCTGCAATCATCTGGTCTCTGCCCTCGACACGTGCTGTGACATGTACTGTCAGCAACCTGCAGGTAGGTGGGCGTCTTTTTCCTGTGGCTGTCAGCACAGGGGTTGCAGCCAGATCTCCACTGCCCAAACTGACCAATCATACCAGTGTAGTGTGTCCAAGAACACACAGACAGAAGGAACATTGGACCTGCTGTTAGGAACTCCATTCCAAAACCTAGTGAGTGGCCCCGGCACCTATATAGGCAGCATCCTGAAATGGAACCTAGCGAGTGACCGATTTGGAACCCTTAATATATGCAGCAGTTCTGCATGCCTCACAAACCTTGCAACTGATTTCAGTGGATGTCAGCATGTTGCTAAACTAAAAAAATATGATACTCTAATTATGGACATATGATTTTTGCAACACTGAAAACGTGGAGGCAATTACAAAATCCAATGTGGAATATCATCTCAAAATCTGGAATAGTAGGTCAAAAGTATTTGGGCCCTATCAACATTACATAGTCCTATTCCGATTTTTGTGGATATGACCCTCAAACGTGTAAGCAGAAAAAAACCCTCATGGATTCCAATATTCTCAGATTGGTTTCAGGTCTCAATCATATGTGAAAATTATTATGATATGAATGAGATATGTCCATGTGCGTCTGCACAGAATATCTATTGTCTGCAGAATAACAAAATATATACGCAGAAACTAAAAGATATTACAACCCATCAGAATAGTTAAATAAATATATAAATAGTTATATATAAATATATAAATATTACATGCAAAGTAATATGCTCCATGTATAGGCAGCTCAATTTTGGACAAAATTCTTATGGCAGTTTGCAATTATTTTACATTTTATCTTATGGTGACTAATTTGGATGAATTTTAATATTCTCCCATAAAAAACATCACCTTGTTAAAAAAAAAAAAAATCTTATGAGGTCAGGCTGATTTTGGATCACAACCACAGTTTCTTGTCAAAAGGTCAAAGGCATGCAACTCTGAGTATTTAGTAGGCACTAAACTAGTCTTAAACTTTTATTTAATATATTATGTCGAGGCAATGACAATTTTTAGGCTGCTTGGTTTGCACGAACACTACAACACCAGTCATCACCTTTGACTCACAATTATATCACGGCTACATTTTTTATTTACATTTATAGCTTGGTTTTATTACAGATTTAGGATTTGTAAGTTGAAATTCATCTGTGTGACACAATGCCCTATTTGTTCACGCATGCTTTCTTCCTTTAGAAGTGCTAAAAGTCACCATATGGTATGACTAAATGTGGACCTTTTCGAAACCTCTCGGGGAATGTGATGTGATTGTTGTGACATTGCTACAGCACATGAATCACACTCCAGAAGCCTGTGATGGTACGCTGTTGCCTCTTAGACTAGACTGTAGTTTGGGTCTCACCAGAACAACATAAATCTTTATCTTCTCAATGGTGTTTGGCTCAGACACTTCCCACAACTCCAACTGGCCAATCCGCACTGACTCTAATAACTTGGCCAAGAGGCATAGGCTAAGTTTGCTGAAAGGTTGTTAATGTCGGAGTGATTTATTGGAAGTGCTTCACGTTTCTGCTTTCTAAATTTTGATTTTATGCTATAGTTATATAGGGATATGTGTTTACAGTGTCGCGCTATGATGTTTATGAAATGGACTGTTTGTAAAATCTGATTGGTTGAATAATACATCAATTGAATTTTACTTGTTGACTTGGGACACTGATGTACTCTACACTGTAAGTTTAGAAAGCTGTAAGTTTAGACAGTGTAGACTATAAAATATACTAATTCAAATGTACACACACACACACACACATATACATATATATATATACTTATATTATTTGCTAATTTAAAATGACTAAAACCTTATTGCTAAAAATATAAAAGTAATAGAATATAAATGTTCTGTTTTGATAGTTTAATCAACCTTTAAAATAAACCAGACAAACTGAAAGATGTATGCATTTGTTAAGATATTCTTGTACGTAACACCACACCGCTTGTGCTACAGATGCTTTAAAAATGACACCTCAAAGCGAGAAGAGATGTGCTGTTAGCCTTTCTATCCAAACAGAGTTGTTATTTTATACACTTATACACTTGGACAATGAGATTTTTGAAGGAGCAGATTCATCTTCCAGCTCACACTGCCCTCATTAGGCCGCATGTGGACTGTAGCACACAATTAATATCTGGAATGCTTTGGTGACAGTAAGAAATCTGTCAGCACCATCTAGTGGATTTACTCTTTTATCTGCATATGGCAAAGTATGAAATCAGTCACTTGAAATTTTAGTTTGTCAGAGATCGGCTCTGAACCTTGATGAATCAATCTTTTTATTTGTATTACATCTTAATCTCATTTAGTTCGTTGATGTTGCGAGACTACATTTTATTAATAATATATTACATTTTATTACAATGTTGTCATTTTTTTTACTTACCATTTGTTTACATTGGTTCTCTTGCATTTGTTTTTCTTTGCTACTACTACTACTGCTACTGAGCAAAGATTTTTACTTGCTCATATATGTTATTTTTAATGTGATATCCTTTATTTTCCTACTTAATTTATTTTTAAGCTATATGTATACAATTGATTAATATAATTTACATTTAATATAGTTAACATATACATAAATGTAAGTGTATTACATTTATATTTGACTTTATGATTTGATATATGACTTTATATTGTTTGTTTCCTGTTTTCTAACTTTATTTTGACTTATTTGTTTACACTTATTTTGAGAGTCCACATATATATATATAGATACATATAACTGTGTGTGTGTATATATGCCAATCTATCTATCAACACAAAAACATTGTAACATTGAAGAAAAAGCTGTTTCTTGCTATTTGTATGTTTTTCCCCCTACGTTTTTGCTGTCGCACCATAGAAAACATATATATATATATATATATATATATATATATACACACACACACACAATATTTTACTGAAATATATATACATATATACAATATTATATATACATAATAAATATTCACAGCACACACACATATAATTTGACAGCACTAATTATATGTATATATTATACATAAATATATATATATATATATAGAGAGAGAGAGAGAGAGAGAGAGAGAGAGAGAGAGTGTGTATGTGTATATGAACTCTTATCTGCTGTTGGTTTACCTCTCTTTTGTTTTGGCTTCACAGTAAAGGTCTAGTTTTACAGCAGTCACACTGTACCTGTCACACATTTTTGACTGAGTGTCCTGTGGCCATCTATGCCTAAAAAAGGGGAAAGAATCTGAAATGCTGGTTGTTGTGTCATCCGGTCTGAATGCCAACAGATGGCTGGCTGTAAATCTGTCACATTGGCACCTCGCTGGGAATTGGATTCTGGGACGCTTGTGTACAAAGGCCTGTTTATGGCAGACTGTAAAGAGCACTACAAAACTACCGCCTGAAATTATAGTTGATTAAGAAATAAATGGTTGCCAGATAATAATATTTTTAAGCAAGATCACAAAAAACAAACTTGTAGTTTTATTTAAGAAAGTATTTCAGTTGTCATATTAGTGGTTATGTTTTAGACAATTATTAACAAACAGCGAGTAACAAACCATAATTAATTGCTAACAGGTCAGTGTGCATTCAAATGTGAATAAGTCTAAATGAAAAGAGGCTAATATAATTTAAAGTTTCTTTACATTTCTTATTTCTAATTTTGCTTGGTATGTAAATTAAATCAAAAACATATTAAGTAAAATTTGTTGATGTTAATAATAGAAGTAATTAAAAAAAAACGTATACAATGTTGTGTGGCTTGGTATGTTCTCTATTGGAACATATTGTAAGGGTCAAAATGCAAATGCAAACCTCATAATTATAAGTAGTATAGCAGAACAGTCACTACAAAAGTAAAATACAAAAATTTCTATAAAATTTTTATCAAAAGAATTGAGAATTAAGTTTTTAATCAGGAGTTTGAACCCAACATATCAAACTAAAGTTAGAGAAAGCAAGTGTTCATTTATTTGTGCATAAAACCTAAATAGAGAGATAAAGTATTTGTTTTGTAAATATGAGATCTTATCTCTCTAATCTTTGAGAGCATAGTTAGGACAGATTTCTTTCACTTTCAGCTCTGGTATTCAGCGGCTCTGAGTAAGTCGGCTTCGAGTTTGGTGACTATGTGTTTGAGGTCAACATATTTGAACCTACTGAGTTTCAGATTTCATTGGTTTTGCTTTCAGATTAATAGATTCTATTTTATTATTCAGTGATTATTCTTGAAATATACTGCATAGAGTGTCCTCAGCAAATGTTTTAGCAGCTGGGCATTATTGAGAAATGAATTGAAAACTTTAATTTAAATCTGAATTTAATTTAAGTCTTTAAACAAAATGCTGAATATATATATATATATATATATATTTTTTTTTTATTTTATTAAATGATAGGCAAAGATATTCTTAAAACTACTGTTTTTAAAATGTACTGTAATATCATTTTCAGTAACTGATTTACTAATTACAGGTAAACAAGTTATCAACCTTCCAGTTCAACATTCAAATATAGAAACTAGAATTAAAATAAAATTTGATTTTAATAAAATCATAGAACTACTGTCTTTAAAACTATATAATTTTTACAGTTACAGATTAAAAAAAGATCAAATTTGCCAAATGAACAATCAAATCGAACTGAATGACAAAACATAATTACATAATTAACTGATTGATTTAAATTATTTATATTTGATTAATATTTACAGTTTAAAACTGACAATAAAATAACCCAATAAAAGGGAATTAATGGGAAATGTAATAATAAAATTAAATAAAGTGTTCATTTTATGGACAATGAAGGAACAACACTTTGTTTTTCATGGACTTGACAAAAAATTAGATTTCAGTATTAGTAAAGTTACGTGAAACCAATGCAATGAACATTTGTCAAGAAAAATGACAAATCATTTAGTTTCCTGTGGAGTTAATGGCAAAGAACATTTTAAATAAAATGACAAAGATGTTCTTAATAGTTTAATTTGAAACATCATTATAAGAGTTATATTATGACAATACTTTTTATTTTCCAGTAAATTATTATAATAACAATGGCAAATTAACTTATATTATATTATATATATTTTTATTGCATGATTATGTATTATTTATTTTCAGATTTCATCAGTAATATTGTCAAATTTTTCCGCCCAAGGGTTGGATGTGTTTGTGGTTCATAATGACTTTCTGTTGTGTGTTAATATTCCCAATAGTTGAAGTAGATCTGTCAGGGGGTTGCGTTTTATCCCAGATCCTGTCAGCGCTTCAGTTTATCATGATAAGCAGGTGATAGCACTCATCTGTCATTCCAACGCATGAATGTTGCTAATTAAAAATGTAAAATCTAGGACAGAGAGAAACTGGACATATGAAGTTCAGAGCCAGGTGGGTGTCTTGGCAAAGACAGAATGCTGTCAGACAAGGATCACATTCAGGATTTAATACTCTAACATTATCCTACAAACTTGCACGGGACTCCTTGAGAACATTTTTGTCTGGATTTGGATTGCTCATGTTTCGCTTAGATTTCAATTTTATTCTGATTTAAAGGTACAGGAACACCTGCATTTTGCAACATGCTTAAACATGCTTAAAGCAACCTAAAAATGCTCTTCATTGTGATAATATACTGTAAATTAGGTTTTATTTAAACAACAACAACAAAAATTCAAATAAGCTATGTTAAATCAAACAAACAACCTTTTTTATACGACTGAATCAACCTCAATAATTTTAAGAGTCCAAACAGATACATATATATATATATATATATATATATATATATATATCAATTAAAAGTGAAAAAAATTTGTCACAGACAATCTGCAATCTAAAATGAAATTAGGAGTTCACTTTTAAAGAGTATGTATATACAGTATATGTGACCCTGAACCACAAAATCAGTCATAAGTAGCATGGGAATATTTGTAGCAAGAGCAAAAAATACATATATGGTTCAGAATTATTGATTTTTCTTTTAGGCCAAAGATATATAGGATAATATGTTAATATATATTTTGTACATTTCCTAGCATAAAAAGTTCATTTTTCATAAGTAATACTCATTGCTAAGAAGTTATTAGGACAACTTTAAAGGCAATTTTCTTATTTAGATTTTTTTTGCCTCAGATTCCAGATTTTCAAATAATTGTATCTCGGCTAAATATCGTCTCATCCTTACAAATCATGAATCAATGGAAATGAATTACAATTTTTTCAGTGGAGCTTCTTTACAGCTACAGTTGAATTGGTTTCATAATTTGTGAATTTTACTATTATTATTAATTTTAATAATAATACGTAAAAAAATCATTATACTTACAAAATTCCCCATTTTTCTTATGGTTGTTTGTTTCATTTTGTTTAAAATGTAAGTAGAAAATTTGTATAAATTAAATTAAAAGCTGCTGTACATGGTAAAGTAAAACTAATATCTGCTAAATAAGTATGTGTATAGAGACTATATTTGATGCATCAGATGGGGAGGCACGTCCCATTTGGGAATGGCTTCATCCATAAGGTGTTAGTTCACGTAACATTGCCCTCCCTGTTTTCCCTTCACACACTTTTGCGAAGCACATGTGACACTTCATCACTCCAGCCGATGTCCCAGGCCAAATCAGCCTGCCGGAGCACTACAGGCAGCCAGTGAACCCCTGAGTCCTGCTGGAACTGAGCAGAGGCTGTTATAACCATAGAAACCCGTAGGCTTGAGTATAGGAACGGTGTACGGTAAGAACCAGCGGCCTGCTGATATCTTGACTGTGTGTTCTGCCAAAAAATTTGGAAGTGGCTGCCAGGTTTCTTTGATTTAATGCTGTTTACAATTTTTATTACACAGCTCTAATTAATTTTTTCTCAGTCAGTTTTAGTGTGTGTGAAAGTGTGAGAAGAAAATATTTGTTGTGTGCCATTTCTGGACTGGTGTGTTAGATATTTGCGTGCGCCAAGAAAAAGATGTGTATTGGTTTTGATGAAACGATTCTTTGCCATTTAACACTGAGAAGTTTTGGAGGTTGTTGCAGTTTTTGCTTTTTGTGTTTGGCTTTGTTTTTTCTCTTTATTTTATTTAGTTATTTTTTTGTGACCCCCAGAAAATGTACTTCATGCGGTAACATCTAAATGAACTGGTTTCATTTCATTTTATTTGTTTCATCAACCTTACTACAAAATTACATTGTAAATAAATTAAAAAAGATTATAGGAGTGTGTTAGGATAAATGATTATTGAAGTACCAGGGTAAAATTTCACCTTGAATTCAGTGTTACTTACAGTTTCTGCAATTGCAAAACAGTAAAAATTGTTTCTGCAACTTTTTATTTTACATGTAGTTACACTAACAAATAAAATTACCAGACTACTTTGGAAAACGTCCTGAACTGAACAATGGAACATGTTCACTTTTTACAGTATAGTTTAACATAATTTTATAATAAAATAATAGGCCTAATTTTTTAGATGAATTCCTAAAAAGAAAGTATTCTTATATAGATTTATAAAAAAAAGTTTAGTTAGAAAATGTATTAGCTATATAGCATTTTATTAAAATATTACAGTACAGTTTAAACAAAAATAACTGTTGTTGTACATATAGCTGATAACACTACAGTGTAGAATAATTTGTAAGGTGTAATAATTTGTATGTTTATACCATGAATTCAATAAAAAGTGTGCTAGAATTTGAAGCCAATGTGAAAATCAACCTTCTACATGCAGTACATTATATTTCAGACACCAGATGCCCCTGTAAGCAGTAATTAAATATGGTAATATACACACACTGCTACACATTTGTAAGGGTTTTCAGGATAAGACAGATTCTGATTTCCTTCTGGAATGGTTTGTTTAGGAGTATATTTGTGAATGTGTTTGTAATAAAGGAGAGATGTAATTTTTGGAGACATTTTGAATTTGTTGTTATTTCACGTTTTTGTGAATTTTGGTACAAAATGGTGAAACAAACAACTGCTGTTTACAAAAGTTTGGGGTCAACACTTGAAATTTCCATTTAATGACTACATTATGCTTTACAGCAGCAGAGCATGGTCATACATTTAACACCTATGCAATAAAAAAACAAAACAAATAAATACAGTAATCGCTACCAAAATTATATATTCTAATTAAAACAAAAAACAATACTATTTTTTAAGTATGTTTGCTACTTGAACCTCTAGTATTTAAAATGCACGGTTATGCTATCAGTAGGCACATGAGTAGACGGTGCTAAATTTGTTTCTGTGGGTGCTAAAATTTCTGTGGGTGGATGATTGTTTTTGTAGTAATGTAATAAATGCAAAGGTTTTATTTTAGGTTGAGGACTGCAGAACCATTTTTATTTATTTGTTATGTTTGTGAAAGATGTCGTCTCTCTTATGTTCACCTAGGCTGCATATATTTGAACAAAAGTAGACTAAAAACAAGTAAAACTGTGAAATAGAATTACAATTTAAAGAATATATTTTTCTATTAAAATGTCATTTTTTCCCTGTGATCAAAGCTTAACTTTTAGCATTTTTACTCTTCAGTCTTCAGTGTCCTTCAAAAATTATTCTGACATACTGATTTGCTGCTTAAGGAACATTGCCTTCAATGCTGAAAGCAGTTTTTGTTCCTATTTTTGTTGGAAATGGTGGTACATTTTATTTAGAATTATTTAGAAACTTCAAAAGAACAGCATTTGTATTTTTTTTTTTTTTTAATTACCGACAAGTTGTAACACTTAATTAGATTAGTTTAGATAGATTAGATAGTTTCAGAATAAGTATTAACAGTTAAACTTTAGTTTGCAGTACTTGTACATGTACTAATACCTACAGTGTTATTACAGTGTAGTTAATGAAAATACTGGGTAATAAAAGGTTAAGATTAGGTTTAGGGGTACATTCAGGGTTAGTACCAAGGTATTACCCATTATAATATACCCATTATTATTATTGCTGTAATAAGTATATAGTATGAGAATGCAGAAAAGGGCTGTAAAATAAAATGTGTGTATTCATTATTTTTAAAAACTTAAACATTAGTGTGTGTGTGTGTGTATACTGCATATATATA
>JAUYWG010000060.1:10430085-10440359 GCA_034779775.1 Enteromius afrohamiltoni | reverse complement strand
GACTTTCCTCGAAAACTTTAGGGGCCAATTTTGACCATGCGACTATCCCGAGGGTTTAATTCGACTTGCAGGCTGCAGATACAACAAAACATACTCAAATCAATGATACACAACAAACACTAAAGCATTTAATGTAACCTATTCATCTATTCCAGATATTCCTGACTCATTACCAGCCTCTTCACCCCAGGCAACAGACATCCTTGCTGCGTCACCCTCTCAGGAACAGGAGAAAGCCATCAGTGAACACAGCATACCATTAGGTACGTCCACCAGAAGTCAAAAGGTTCAAACCAAACGCCTCAAGTGCCATTTGTTCAGGAAGAAAAAAGCAGGAGCAATAGTAATAGCGACGCTTTGCAGCAAGAGCAGCACTAATGAATGCTCTGGCTGTGATGTGGGCTCTCAGTGGGTGACTGAAGCCTTTAAGGCCAGCTGATGTCAGTGGAGCATTTGTCATCCTGCTGAGTGAGGTGTGAATTGCACCCTTGAGGCCCAAGCTTGTGTACTCATTACCTCACAGCTAACACACTAGATTCCCTTACAGAAGAGCTGACTTTACACCCCTGCACACACTCAAAGAGATGTTTATGCACAATGTACCAATGAAAAAAGTGTTGATACGGTGGTGTTCTAATTTCTGCCTGGTTTTGTTGTTTTTGGCAGGTGTGGAGTTCATTGTGCCAAGGACGGGTTTTTATTGCAACCTGTGTGGTTTGTTTTATACCAGCGAACAAACAGCCAAGACGTCACACTGTCGGAGTACAATTCACTACAGGAACCTACAGGTTACCTACACTTGCAGCCTTCCTTTCTCTTTTCACACAAATATGAAAATATCTCCTTTTTTTTAACCTTTCCTATGTAAAGTTATATGACAACGGGTGATAACATAACAATATAAACCTTAAAGTTGCTGATTGCTGATTCAAGGAGCTCTAATAATACACACATTTTAACATATAAATGTATCAAATAAAATGATATGCTTCAAATTTCTGAATTTCATATTATACTTACATGTGGTAAATAGAATGGAGCTGGCTTGATATTTTGTCTATGGCAAAAATGCTTTAGGTGTCAGTATGAAGACACAAAAAAACACAAAACTTTATAGCACAACTTTACATAACCTCTGTGATACCATTAGACATTTTTTCCAAAAACTTTGTTGGGTGTGGCATGGAAGATTTATTGCAAGTATTCTTGAGAAAGAAGATGGTTAATTATGGTATCAAATGTTGGTTGGTGTGAGAGCGAAGCAGTACTTCCAGATTGAATTACAGCCCATTTATGAAACTTTTATCAACATTATTTTCTAGTTTGGAACACAATTAACTTTTGGAGTTGAACTTGTTCATTTCTAATAAACTGTTGATTCGGCGTAAACTCTGTTTAAGAAACTGATCTGATAACAGTAGATTATAATAATAATAATAATAAACTTTATTTAATATAGTGCCTTTAAATTTCATCTCAAAGCACTATACATACACATATAAAAATTAAATATAACGATACACACAAAATTACAGACAGTACAAACAACCGCAAAATTAATAAAAAACAAGTAATCATAATGATCACATAAAAGCTAACCTAAAAAAGTTGGATACCTTTCTAAAAAACAGAAAGGTATTCTGCCTTTCTTATTTTAAAGGCAGGGAAATCCACAATTTAGGAGCCAATAAACAGAAAGTCAGATTACCCATAGTTTTAAGCTGAGTTAAAAGACCTGCTTCAGAGGAGCGCAGAACACATGTAGTGTAATAGGTGTAATATACAAATACTGAGGAGCCAAATTATTCAAGGCCAATTATTCAAACTCCAGCCAGCAAAGTATTACAATAATCAAGACGTGAAGACACAATCAGCCACACAAAAAGTCAACATGGGATGTATTTTGCAATGTTTCTGAGATGAAAGAAGGATGCTTTGACTGTATTATGAACATGAGGTTCAAATGTCAAGTTGGCGTCAAATATCACAACCCCCATTTTTTTTTTTTAGTATGGAAATGTAGGGCAGAGCCATACAGCTGTAAAATAATTGACTCTGCGTTGCACAACTGGTGAGGTGAACCAATAAGCATTACTTTAGTCTTATCACTGTTTAGACAGGAAATTTAGACCTCCATTTGTTTGTCTTAGTAAAACATTGAGAAATAAAAGAGACTTTTAGAATTAATGTAAATGTCATTGGCATAAAATTGAAAATTGAGACCCGGCTTTCTTAAAAGTTGGCCTAAAGGAAAGATATAAATACTAAAAAGTATCGGGCCCAAACCTGAACCTTGGGGGACACCGCAGCAACGTCAGACCTGCATCCACCCACTGCTTTTGATTAGAGAGATACGACTTAAACCCCTTCAGTGCTGTATCAGACATTCCAAATACAGTCTCTAAGCGACTGATTTAAACAGAATGATGAATAGTATCAAAAGCGGCACTTCGATCGAGAAGAATCAGTATAGATAGATTACCAGAGTTGGAAGCCCTTAACAAATCATTGGTGACTTTTACTAATGCTGTTTCAGTACTGTGGAGTTTATGGAAACCAGATTGAAGTGGCTCAAGAAGATGATTAGAAGAAAGATGTAAAAACAATTGAGAAGCCAATGTTTGTTCTAAGATTTTGTTAAGGGATGGGAGATTAGATATGGGATGAAAATTATTCAGGTTATGTCCATGTTGTTATTTTTTGGTACTGGGGTGACAGCAGAAATCTTAAGAGCATTATCATACCTTATGCAAATGAATCACACTTTTCAAAGTTACATATGGGAAAAGTTACACTACAGACTAGCTAAATACTTTGAAATGATTTAAGTTATTTAAATCAGTGAATGTGTAAAACCAGTGGACATATACAATTAGCCACATTATTGGCTAGCTTACTGTATTGAAACTACTTAGGGAATTTGAATCACTAAAATGAATCAAACTTTCCAACAGTACATCTGAGATTAGCAAACTAAATAGAAGCTACTTAAGTGAGTCAGATATGTGAATCAGTGACCAGTTTCCTAAAATCTCTTCCTAAACAAACTAATTGACTTTCGAGCAGTACGAATCAGACTTTCCAGCAGTACATATGAAATAAGCAACAGTGAATCAGTAAATTGTTTTTTTTAAATTTCATCCCTCCAAAAAGAAGTACAAAGGTTTGCTATATTACTGACTAGCTAACTGCATTAAAGCCGATAAAGGGACTTGATTCAGTGAATTGTTTCTTAAAATCTCTTTCCAAATAAACTGATTCACTAGAATGAATCAAACTTTCCAACAGTACATCTGAGTTTACGCTTACAGACTAGCTAACTATGTAAAAGCTACTTAAGTGATTCTGTTAGGTGATATAATTAACTGTTCTAAATCTTGCCTTAAACAAACTGATTTTTAACAGAACTTGAGATTAGCTACACTAAAGACAACCTAACTACATAGAAGATACTTAAGTAAATAAAACCAGTTAATTATTTCTTAAAATGTCTTCCCAAATGAACTGATTCACCAAAATGAATCAGACTTTTCAGCAGTACCTTTGAGATTAGCTACATTACAGAATATTTAACTACATTACAGCCACTTGAGGGACTTAATTTTGTCAACTGTTCTTAAAATCTCTTTCCAAAATTTCCTTATTCAGTAAAACAAATCTCACATTCAAGAGCTTAGCAACATTCCTGACTACCAAACTACATGAAAGCAGTGAATTATTTCTTAATTTCTTCTCAAATTAACCAAATCAGTAAAATGAATCAGATTTTTATAGCGGTACATATGAGAAGACCACTTAGCAGACTGTATTCAACTGTTGTGTTGGCTTGCTTGGCAGTAAAGCTGCACGCAATGTGAACAACGTGAAATTCAACAATGTGAAATTCAAACAGCGATGTAACATTTGGACACGCTACACTGCTACTTGTTGGAAATAATAGCTCGTTACTGAAAAGGCTACACTTACTTAGGTACTCCCCACCACTGGTGACTGCAATGTAAGACTGACTGATCTAAGAAGCCCGGTCCTCAGGGTGGGATATGGTTTCTCATTATAACCCTTGAGAAATGCACACATATATACAGACGAACACACTTTCCAACACAACACGGTTGAGGCGGCAAAGAGCCGGACATTCCCCATCATCACAGTCAGACCACAACCAGTTGTCGTGTCTCTCAGTCAGCCAAGGAGCGTCACCTCATACTTCACTTCTCCGCCTTGAGGCTTGCCAGCTGTGTTGAGTTTACAAGAACTACAGTGAGAAGGTGACAGCTGAATTTAACACCCAAAGAGCAAGACAGGTGAAACCGAGACAGACAGAGAGAGAGAGACTGTAAACACTACAGGAAACACCTGCTTTTCTCCCACATTTTGACCTTCTGTTTCGATTCTCCTTGTTCACTTGTAAACAATTATGCTTTTTGAATAGACGCACATAAATGGGAGTTTCTACAACTCTTATATCTTTAAAACTGACCTTAAAAATAAGTCCAGTAGAACATGAGCGCAAAATTACTTTGCAACTTTAAAATATAAAAGTACTATCACGTAATTTAGTCGAATTATGCGAAAGCAATAACTAGACTGTGTGCAATTAGGATACATAAAAAGCTAGCTATGAAATTTGCATAGGTATGATTAAGTTTTCAGCCTATTGATACACTTGTAGACATTGTTAATGTCAAGTTATTAAACAAATGAGTTTGAAATGTATGTTTAGGATTATGTTTAGTCTCTAAGCCCAAATAGCCCAGAAACGTTGCAATATCCAAATGTAGCATGAACTAACTTGAGTGTAACAGTCATAACTGTTATGCTGTCATGCAGCCATTTTAGTTAGAGAAACCAAACTGTTGCTCTCCAAGGCTTTATGGCTGCTCCTATGTCTGTAATTTAGAAGTAAACTGCCATTTGTGTGATTTAATGGAGGATTGTTTGTGTTTTTATAGAAGTATTTGTCGCAGCTGGCGGAGGAAAGTCTCCTGAACTTCCACATGGAGTCGCCAAACACTGAATGAAGCTCACGTGAGACTATCAGGACTGCACCACTGCTGGGACGTGCTGAAAAACAAGGACAAAGAGGATGGGACACAATTCTTGAAATGTTTTCAAGAATTCAAAAATAATTCATTAAGAATTAAAATATATTTAATTGTATATTTAAATATATAAATATATAATAAGGAAGTAGTTCACTGAAATATTTAAGTTCTTAACACATTACTTTTTGGTATGCGAAATACTTTCTTTTTCTCTCAGAATGTTATACATTGGAATTGAAGCGTTTTGAGGTTACAAAATTAAATCATTGTATCATTGAATCATTGTTTTATGATTCAGCTAAAGTGAGGGAAAGAATCAGGGTTATGGTCGCAAACTAAAAGCAGAAATTTGTTACTTAACTGAAATAAAACATAAAAAGAACCTTAACCTTATTTTAATTCATTGAATTGCTAAGGCAACATTTCCTATTTACATTTAGCTTAACTTTAATTAATAAAATAAGTAAATAATAACGAACGAAAATGAATTAATAAAAAAACTCCAAAAAAATCAAAAACAAATAACAAAAAAAGTATAATAAACAAATTTAACATTAGAAAGAATTAATACAATATGACCATAATTTACTCCAAATTTAGGGGAAGTCTAATTCACTTTTATTTTATGGAAAAGAGAAGCAGAAACATTCTACAAAATGGCGACATAAGGGAGAGTAAATGTTGACAATTTTCAGTTTTCTGTGAACTCTAATTGCCCTGTCCTTAATTGTCGGACATAATGCAGTGTGTGTGTGTCCTTGTTGTCCAGCATGAAATTTTTATGACACTGTGAAATACATGTATGAAAATGTGAAATGTACTGGTAAGTGTAGTGTTTACATAACCTGCATCTGCCTCAACCATACTCTAAAGCTTGCATATATGTTGAATTTTCTCTGTGATGGACAAACATATACTTCACTTCAGAAGTGCCTAATTTAACTTCTTTTTAAATTTAAAGAGTTGTAAAATTATCCTCAGGTTAATACTTGTGAATATTATGTTGATGCTCTTTAAATTATTAATTTCTGTCATTCATCAGGTCTTCAATCTCTTTCATGCTCGAACTATTTAGTTTTTGAAGTGCCTTCTAATGTATTAAAAACCCCAAATGCTAAAAGGTCAGTTGAATACAATGGAAAGTTGCTTCTGTATAATGTCTGCCATACTATTGTGCTTTTTATTTTTCATCATTGCTGTACACAAAGCTCAGACTTTAGGGATACTTGAACTGGACCATGTTTATTTATCTAATATCAAATTTATATCAAGCTGAGTGAGTGTTGTAGTGCTAGTATATTATTGGAATGGTTTTGGAATTTTTTTTCTCCTGCTGTTTTGTATACTGTTAATAATAGCACTCAAGTTTATGGAAGAAACATATGCATAAATATTTTGGGTTGCATTGATGCAAATATTAAACATTTTGGAAAATAATGTTGCCTGCTGTTTATGTGAAACGAACGACTCGAAAGTGTCCCATGATGCCCCTTGTTCTGGCCTGTGCGTTACCGAAATAACTTTTTAAACCATCGTCTTACTTAAAACTGGGGCATATGAATAACATAACAAGAGAAAGGGACTTCATCTTCACCCATGCCCAATCTGTTACATAATGACATCACTTCTGTTCGAGAGTCCATCGCAGAGCGGCGGAAAGTCACGATCCTCACCGAAGATCTCATAGAAAATGCGAGAAAGTTCGGCTCCAGCTGAACTCAATTTTCATTGGTCGCATTGTCATCCGCCTCTATTATTCTAACCAATCACAGAGCGCGCAGGACAGCATTTACGCTATCGAGTTGCTGGGCAGAGAACACAAAATCAACACGAACGGAGAGTACACACTCGATTGGACTACGCGATAAAGCAGGTAGGATTTGTTCCTTATCGACTGAACATTGTTTTAAAGCAACCTATTTTCTGATATTAAAGACTTTTGACGGCTGTATTTTAGACGCAATGTCAAATAAAGACCAAAACGGCGTTTGTTGCTGCTAGTTCCATAGGCTTTGTTTATGTTTGCTCAAGCACTTGTGCGTTCAAATAACGTCATACATTGAATGCGTGCTGTACATCAAATATTAAGCACGTTAATAGCAATTAACATTAAAAATTCCGTTTTTCTTAGCTAACACATTTTATTTTGCAGACTGCAGGTCTTCTGTATGTATGGTAATGTGATCCATTCATTGTATCAGGCTTGTGTTGGAGCCAAATGGAAGCTGCTGATGGGAGCAGCTGCTTGTTATCATTTATTCATTCATTAATTTTTGCTCCAAAAAGACATATTAACGTTAATATTTCTGCATCTTAGGTGCGAAGGCACATTTCATACGCTTCATTTCCTAACCATGGCAACTGACTGTGAGGCATGGCTCAATGCAAACCCTGTTGGTAAGTTCAAGTTTTTTTTTGTAACGCGATATTTAGTGATTTTTATTTCACAGTAAATGTTTTTAGGTCAGTTTGTCATTAGTGTGTCCCCTCATATTTGGTGTAAGATATGAAAAGTGCCAAGGTCAAGACAATAACAGAAAAAAAATTATATGAAGGGCCAAAACCTTGTCTCCTAGTGCTAATGCTGTTTTTTTTAAATGCATATTTTAGTCTCAAACTACGAATTTGATATATGTATTTGCATGTAAATGACTCCAAACATCTACAGAAGCTGGAGATCTCAGCGATTCTTTCCCCTCTGGGGACGAGGACAACACCTTCACTAGAAACGTCAATAATGAGACAAATGGAAACTGGATAGCGGCCCCCACTGGCAGCATCCACGAGGCAAGACTCAAGGCCAAGGTGAAGAGACGTCTGAGGAAGACCTCCTCCAGGGACTCAGGCCGGGGCGACTCCCTGAGCGATAACGGTGAATCGGTCCGGTCTGTGGTTCCACCCACCAGCCCTAAGGGTAAACTGCTAAATAGGAGGTCAAGGATGGGCAAGGGACGAGGCCTGCCAAAGAAAGGTATCAGTGTTGCTTAATTCCTTAACCTAGAATTGTGGCTTTCGCACCAGAGGAACCTATTCGTAGTTTCTAGAAATACTGGTGGAAGTTCCCATTTTTGGCATGTTTACACTGTAGGAACTAGGAGTTTTCTTTTCTCAGCATCTGATATGTACACTGCAAGCTTTCATAAGAAATATTGCCTCTTAGCCTAACTTTTTTGCTAGGTCTAAAAGTAATTTCAATTCAATATATAATTTCAATATATACATATACATGCATATATAAATATAATTCCAAGTACATTGTTCCTCTATATCATAGTTTGTGGTTTGGAGTTATTTATTCTTATATATTTAGAATGATTGATTATTAAAACTTCAGACGGACAAACTTTTATTGCTGTTGGCATTAACAGCACTTTAGTCCGATCCTTCTGTTTGGTATTTTGATCCAGTTGAACTCAGAATGCACGTAAATGTCAATAAATTTGACTTTAGAGTTCTGAAATTCTAAAAGTCTCCGAAGTCCAGTGCATGTGGAATTCATTTATATGAGTACAGAATACATGAAGTGTTGAGTTGGTCCTGTTCCAGCATCTGCCAATTTTAGCCAATTAGATGGTTAACAAACATTCGAGCCATTCTTCATACAAGCAGACTGACGCACTTCAGAACCAAACTCCACCCACATTCACACATACACTCATAACAGACTCCCACTCCTATTCATTCAGTTGTTGTTTTGCCCAGTGTTGGTCTGTTGTTAAGGGTTCACTGCCCCTGAGTGCAACAGACCTGAATTGATTTGGGAAAAGTCTGGCTTGCAGAAACGCTCTATATGTGTTTGTGTCAAGTACACTACATGTATGTGGACTAAGCTTGCAAAAAAACATTTTGATTCTACTCCCTTTTGTCTATTGGTGATCGTTTAATCTCCTCGATGAGATTTGAAGCGTTTTAGTTGTGACCTTTTTACCTCCCCCATCAACTGCAAGATGATTTCATGGCACACTTCTGTTTTTTTATTCCCTCATCGATGGCATATTCGGCCCTGTATATGTTTTGTAATTGCTGGTTTAGTCAGCCTAAAGGGCAGGGCTGGAGTTCCTGTTAGCTTTTTTTTTGGCTAGAAGCCTTAAGATGCAGACGTTACAGTGAAATGCTGTCGGTTTAGAAGTGTAAGTTCAAATACTAATCTATTAAGGCCTGAATAGTGGATTACAGTCTTCTCTAAAGGCTTTGTGGTCCAGCTGAGCATAAACCATTGTGTTGTTGGGCATTTCATTTGTGGATTACAAATGGCTAATTGCAAATCTATTGAATGTACTGATATTTAGGATATAATTTGTTTGTTGAACAGTTTTAAAAGAGATATAAAAGTGTGGATAACTTTTTATTCAAAAAAGGTTGCTATACAAACTTTAAATCCAGCCGAAAGCCGAAGGGGTAGTGCATCCAAAAAATGAAATTGTCACTCTTATGTGCTTTCAAAACATTTGACTTTTGTTTCTTATGTGGAACCGAAAAGAGTATATTTTGAAGAAGGTTGGGAACCAAACAACATTGGACCCTATCAACCCCCATTTTATGAATAAAATCTATTACGTTTCCAAAAAAAACACCCAGGTGTGGAACAATATGATGATGTAGCAGAACATCTACATTAATAAAGGCCATGCTAAGCCTTGCATGCATAAGTACTTATGTGATGTCTTGTGACAGCTAGATTCAGTTTCTGTTTCTTGTTTATTATCAGTTTGGCACTTGTGGTCAGAGCTCAGCACATTTCGAGAGGTGATGTCAGCAGCTGTGAGTTAAAGGGGGGCCTTTTCTGTTTAAGAGAGCCTTTTCAAAGACAGGAACATATTACTTTTTTCATTGGCTACTGCAGAGAGCACTGAAAGACTCTTCTCTTGACATGTTATTTTAAAAGTTATTCCAATGCATTTTATTGTTTTAAAAAGCTATTTATGTCTTTTGTATCCATAGGTGGAGCAGGAGGTAAAGGTGTATGGGGATCACCTGGGGAGGTTTATGATGTAGATGAAGTTGATGTTAAAGACCCCAACTACGATGCAGAGCAGGTAAGAGCCACACATTATGGTTTTTTTTTTTTTTTTTTTTTTTTTTTTTTTTAAAGGAATGGTTCACCATAAAATTAAAATGTCCTGAAAATGTATTCACCATCAGACCATGTTATATGTAGATGAGTTTGTGTTTTCATCAGATTTGGAGTAATGTAGAATTTCATCACTTTCTCACCAGTGGATCCAGAAT
>JAUYWG010000060.1:10393927-10421843 GCA_034779775.1 Enteromius afrohamiltoni | reverse complement strand
CTTGCACTGAGATATCTTAAAATACATTATTGCCATTGTTTGGTCTTAAAATGCTCACAGATAATGCATTTTTGTAAAACGTTTCTAAAAAATTCTTAAACTAGGTGTAGTCCTGGCTTAATCTAATCCCTAACCGGGAAGCCGGCCCATAATGAAATGACAAATGAAACAAAATATTAAAATTAATGCATTTAATAAATTACATTTTTTACAACTTACTGAAAACAGGAAATAATTCATAATCTTACAATTGTGAAGAACTAATTATATAATGGTATTTTATTTTTAATACATTTTAAATATAACTTTAATAAGATGAGTCTTTAGCAGTGTTTTAGTGAAACATTGACACTTTTTCATGGTTCTTTGATAAAGTAAACAGCATTTATTTGAATAACATTCTGTACGTAGAATTGACATCTTGTGGTTAAACTGGGTATTGCAGTCCAAATTCAAAATACCGGAGAGGGGTTTTTCACCCGGCCCCTCCTTTTCAGACTTGACGCACATTCAGGTTGCCATGATTGACGACACCAACATAAACGAACGCACATGACAATGAATTAAATGAAATGCACTGTATTTTCTGCCAAGCAGGCAACCTGGATGCCAAAACACTTCTGACTTCGTGATTGGGAGATAGATGGAGGGTGGCGCTTCAGACCAAAACAAAACATGACAACATAAACATCAGTTAAGGGCTGCAACTGCGCTGTTTAAATGAGAATATTCAGGCTGTACGACTGCTGTCACCAATACAGTACTTAAAATTAACATGTTTTCTTAAAGCCTGTTGAACATAACAGAGACATTTTATGATTACAATACATTTCTTACATACGGTCATATGTTTAAATATGACATATGAAAAGTATGTGTACTTAAAAACTAGACAGAGGAATGTAAAGACCTGTGCATAATCGAAATGTCATGTATTACTTAGCTGCCATTGTATTTAACAAAAGCCTGGATTTACAATTAATTTTATTATATATATACAAATTTGGGAATATAACCATTGAAACCATGCAACTGTTATGAATGATCTTTCTGGCTTCTGAAACTAAAAGTCATGTTAAACTGAACTAAATAATTATCCATGTGCATTCGAGGCCTCATAAACAAAGCACACTTAAGCTCATACATAAATAAAGTTTCTACCAAAACAGCAAACACAAATGAAAATCACTCATCTGAATGCTGACTATATTAGTGATATGTGCTGATATTAGGTTGTGATGGAAGCGTGTACTTGAAGTGAAGTATGCCCTATTCTGTCCTCTCAGGCTGCTGCTCCTTCAAAGCCAGTTCTTGTTGTTTGATGATCTCCTGAGCTTCCTGCTGCATCTTCTCCAGTTTCTCCAGCGTCACAGACTTCAGAGGCAGGAGTTTAGGTTTGCACAGGACCATGGTGGGAACGTCCTCTATGGACAGCTGACCTGCAGAGATAAAACACAACAAAGCCCTTATGCTCAAGGGCCCGGGGGTAGGTTTTTGCAGCAAGATCCAGGCTAAATGGAGACACCTGATTTCTAGTGATTATCGTTGTTTTGACTAGAGACTTTGACTAGATCTCTGCATTTGACAAATAAATAGTTTAATCTGGTAATTATACATTACCATCACTCTGTTCTCCTACTTGATAATGCTCAGTGTTTTGCTACAATCTGTATTGTTAAAAGAGCTATATAAATAAAAGCGACTTGACTAAAGTTAAGCTGTGGCCTCTAGTGCTGTGGTTGTTATGTGGGATGTCTTTCAACTCAGTCAGTATAAAAGTGAGGTTTTGAAAGCTGAGCACTACAAAATAACTGCAGAACAAAGCATCAGCAGCAGCGGAAAAAACTCACCTTGTTTAGGCAGAACCTCTCTAAACATCGACTTCACTTCAGGCATTGTGCTTCAGGGTCTGTTGATGTAACGGCAAAGAAAAAAAAACAAATAAAAAAACGTATACATAAAAACAAAAGCAATACAATCTCTATCGAATATTATTAGTTACATATAACACATAAAAACAACATACAAAAATCTTAAGAACTATATTTCTTTCTTTTAAAACTGAAGTGACATGCCAGAAATGTATTCGTGAGCTTCACCTTATATTAGCTTTGTATTACAGGAGCATCAAGTGGCCAGATTTCTGTTAACGTTAGCTTATTGACTGACGATAACCAAACGTTACTGCTCTTAACTGATTGTCAGCGTACTGTATATTTACGAAGATACTGCAAATAAACATTAAAAGCATAAAATATGCTCCGCTTCGCGGATTTATCGTTTATCTTATCAGCTGGTATTATACGCACTTCCGGTTCAGCGCGTTCTACTCGCACGAGCTCTTCCGCTGCTGCCGCCTAGCGACCTCGTTAGTCGACGACAGTCACAGGAGATGTTTTGGCTGATGAACGTTGTAATCGTTTTGGGATGGTTTGTTATTTTTGTATAATCAATAGATAATAATGTTTTATTTTTTATTTAAATTATAATTTTTCTTAACTCATTTATATAATTACTTTTATTACTATTTTTATTTGTTCTTGTTGTTACGGTTATTTTATTGTTGATTTTGAATACATTTTGGTTATGTCACTCCATAATTATCATTGTGTTCATTATTATATTAATATAGTAGCCGTTGTTATTATTGATTTTTTTTTTTTACGTACTGGTCATTTTTAACTCCAAAATTAAGTAATGAGAATAATAATTAGATATTTCCCTTTAAAAATAACTTTTATTTATTGTTTTCTTCATTGTTCTTCATTATTATTACTTTATTGTAAATTACGCCTCAATTATTATTATTATTAATTTTGTTGTTAGGATTACGCCTATAATCATTAATTTATTCATAACACGTCCCCCAAAACACAATTTTCTACCCTGATCCCTCCTAGGGTCCCTCATTCCGTCTGTCTCTGTCATCGCTGCGATTTTTCCAAAACAAAAATAACGCGGAGCTCCAGCAGCGGTCTCGTGACGCGTCAGTGACGCGCGCTGGGGAGGGGAGCGCGAGCTGCGGCGCTGCTGGAAAGGAGGAGGAAGCGAGGATGGCGTCGGAGTCACACCTCTGAAGGTAAAGCGCTTTCGCTGCTCTGCGCGGCTCCGGATCGCACCTTCCGTGGCACGGCGTTGATGTTCGGCGCGATGAACGCCCGCGTGCGGCGGCCAGGCGCGATGAACGCGGCGCGGTCCGCGTGCAGCTGCTCTGAATGCGCTCTTTTGTTCAGTCCCGGAATGGCCGCTGCTTTATGTGTGTGTGAGAATGGGTTTTCTTTTTTTTCTTTTTTTTATAGGCTACATATTCCGTGGGCTTGCGAAGAGAGAGAGAGAGAGAATAAAAAAAAAAGGTGCCGCGAAAGCCAAGTATGCTTGCGGAATGCGTCTGTACAGTAAACAAAAGAGTGATTTGTCCCAAAATGGTCTTAGAGTCAGAGTCAACAATGCTTTATTGGCAAGATTGTTAACATTTACAAGATTGCGAAAGCGTATACAACTTGAAGCACACAAATATGTGTTTTAAAAAAAAGTGGAAGTCGGTGCAGCGTGACGGAAAGTAAAAAAAAATTGTAAAAAAAAAAAAAAAAAAAAAAAAAAAAAAAAAATATATATATATATGTAAAATGAATATATATACCTTTTTATGTCTGTTCAACAGACAGAGCACGACTGCTGCTTCACGCTCACGCGCATAGTGGCGATACGTGATTCACGAATGAGTTGTTCTTTTGAATCGGATCTTCTCAGTGCATCGTTTGAACCGGTTAACGAAAACAAAAATATTTGTTTACGATGTGGCCTAAACGATTAATTTGCAGACTGAATATTACCGAGTGGTTTTGATTACAAATACCCATTGGAACACACTTGTAATGTGATTGGACGAACATTATAACGTTAAATACATTTAGACCACTTAACCTAGTGAATGCAATTGGGGTGTAAAGAGACGTTCAACCATCACAAAGCCAAATCACCTACCCTGCCTTTAAGCAGACTAAATGATTGCTTTTCCTAAAACATTATTTCGACAGAGGGGAACATTTTGATTAACAGTTGTTGTGGTTGTGTTTCTGGCAACCTTGATGTCAACATTGTTCATTGTAAATTCTATAATATGCATTTACAAAATGGTCTAAATATGATTTAGTTTCTTTAGTTGTGTCCCAAATTGCGTGCTTATGCACTATTCTATGACATTTTATAATATAAATAGTGCTAACATAGAGTAAATTATAAATAGAGATAGTATAAATAGAGCAGTGTACAATGAAAATTCCAAAAAGAAAAATTGCACTTTAAATACTGGATAATGCAATTAAACAGAGACTATAGAAACACAGAGACTCACTCCAATGCTCACAATATGGCAGAATAGTTGCACCTTCTGTATAACATAGCCAATCGCTGATGTTGCATTAAAGTCATCTAAAGTCATTGCATTACTGCAGCTCTAGTTACCATAAGAAGCTCTAGTTTTCTAGTTTTTAATGCAATGAGCATAAGAAACAATGGTGCAGTTAATTTGAGATTTTGTTGCTTATTTGAAATGTGCAATTTAACTTGTGACTTTATGCAAGCAGTTTTTTAGACCTCAGGATTTGTTTAGATAGGTTTTGTTTGAGCTGCCTGAAGGTTTTGCGAATATGGCCACCAAATATGGCCAACTTTCCTTGGTTGCGTCTGAAAAAGCTCTAAAGGCAGGAAGGCATCAAGGCATGTCCGAATCCAGATTCTGCTTCAGTTCTTGTCTTCTTCTAACCAAATTTTAAATGCCGCATATCCTTCGCTGCATTTGATATCCCACCTCCTGCGCATTCGTTTCTGTTACAGTTGAACAAAAAATGTGTGTGTAAATGTATATTTCTGATGAATGCTTCACACTTTTGATGTTACTTTTAGCAAGAAATTATTAATCATACTTACAGGTAGAAGTTCAGAGGAGCAAGCGGGACCATGCAAACTGGGCATGATCCATCTTTTAAGACCTAGCATTTGGTGTATATTGCATTGTACTCCAAAAGATTGGAAAAGCAGTCATCTGTAAAATGTCGTGAACACAACACAAGATACAGCGTCTTATTGACATGACGTAATCCATGTGGAAATTTTACTGTTTGTGGGCGGGCAAGTTGTTCGTGATGTAGAATGTGGGCAGACATAACAGAAAAAGATTCAAATTGCTAACAACTCGTTTAGGTTTTTTTTGATAGACAATAACTTTATTTATCGTGCACTGTCGGCGTCACAATTTTGCAGTTTATGTTCACATACAGCTACATGACACACTGCATGAAAGATCATATTTGAAAAGGCATAATAATAGGGGCACTTTAAATACTCATTAGGTTACCACTAAACCTCTTTTATTATGTTGTAGAACTTTAAACCATCACTGAAATCAACTGAAACCTGTTTTATGAGGTGCCTCTGTGCAAAAATGCTGTGTGCAATGTCATTGCCTCCAAAGGCAATGTTAGATGCCTAGGCTGTCGGACGCAGCTCTTTAAAAGGGGCTTACTTAAATAACCTAAAAAACTAAGTGTGTAATGCTGGACACTTCATGCACTCAACCATCATAGCTTACTTAACAAAGGGGGGGGGGGCTATCGATTTAAAATTACAAACAACTTTATGTAATTCATACACTACATGGTTGAGAGCATAGTGCATAAGTATATATACTGTATGTACTGAGCGCATAGTGTACAGTGTATCATTTGGGACGCTGATTCTGACTCTTTGAACCGAGTTTTAAAGTAAAGGTTCGAAAGAACCGATTCGCGCGAACGAGTCGGGCTTTCCATCACTAACGCACGCACGCACGCACGCGCTGCGGATTGAGCTGCTCTTCCCGCTTCGAGCTCGAGCTGCACCGAGCGCCGTTTGGCGGATGACAGTTTGTTTTCACAGAGGGCCTGTCTGAGGTGAAGAACGAACATTTACATCCTGCGCTACGGGAACCGAATCGCTTTTCATCAAGATGAGACCGCTTATTCACAAATGTACGTGTTTGGTGAGAAGTGTGAGGTGACATTTGTGTTTTGTGCTGTTTTTTTTTTTTTTGTTTTTTTTTTTTTGCATAAGCTCGCGCAGGGCTAATGCTGCTAGCCTGTTAGCAGCAGCTGAAGGGTGGCTAATGCTAGCAAAGAGATTTCCTTAGCCAGCTTTCAAGCTGTTCGTGTGTGCCGTCAAATATCACGACACTGCTAATGCGTTCGGAGTATTTTCGTTATTTTTTTTCTTTAGTCACCAATATAATGAAATGCGACGTTAATGACAGATGTGTGGGTTTCTGTGGTTTAATAGCAAGGAATGGTTAGCTAGTTAGCCGAGTCTAAACAGACGTTTTGCACTCTGAGCCCCCCCTCACACAAATCAGTCAGCTAATGCAATTTTTATTGCTTAACTTAACTTACCGTATTTAAACGTTTTATTATGCTTGTAAATGTGATTTAGGTTAATACTCTGTTCTGTTTGTAAACGAAACTAGACATTTGCAGCTTCTGCTGACCCGTTGACGTGTAAGTTATAACGTTAACGTTAAATATATTTTAACTTAGGCCCTCAATCTACATCCAAACATGTTCAGAATTAATATGTCTTAAAGCTTTTTTGTTGTTGTTATGGTCTTAATGATAATGTGCCAGGGTGCTGTCAGTTTCCCAGAAATACTAACATTGAACATTAAGGCACCAAGAATTTTAAAATCTGCTTTAGAGTGAAGAATAGTCATTAATTTGAGAAGAATTTGGTAAAATGTCAGTGAAATTTCTCTGTTCTCGTTCGTCTTTATGCTTGTATGTGTAGAAGTGCATCTGTTACCTCTTTAGAAAGCATTCTGTGGGTTTCTTGGTCATGTATTAAAGCCAACATCCTAGTTGAGCTGAGAATGAGAAATGGTCATATTTAGTAAAACCGTGAACTTTCAGGTGTTAAAATAGACTAGTAGGCAACATCCCAAGTATTGCACGTATCCATGCACTTCAGTGCAAAAAAAAAAATCTAGTCATTTGCTTTTGTCTTAATGGGCATTTAGGGATCTGATGTAAGTGTGTTGGAAGCGTGGTAAGAAAGATGTATTTTTTCCTGCAGTCGGATGTAAGATTAGGAGAAAGTTGTGCAGGATGACCCCTGCTTTACAGTGCCGTTCAACAGTCTTCGCCCACCACACACATTCAGAATCGCTTCGGTTTTCTGCATATTAACTATACTGTTTTATTTCCTGTACTTTGGATGTTTCATTGGATATGCACTGCCTAATAGCTGATAATGATGTTATGGCTGATGATGATCAATATTATAGGCTTGGTTTGTCTTTTGTGTAGACACCAATCTAGACATGTACTTTTAGAGAATGAGTGATTGTGGCTTGGTACTTCTGGATTGGAACTGTTCTGATTACATTTAAAAGTTCTTTTAGTGCTTTTTTTTTATGAAGAAATCTAGTATTTATAGTCTTGTTGTCAAATGATGAGATGATTTTGGCACAAAGATTTATAACAGAACTTTTTATATAATTTAGAGATTAATTTTGAGCAGAGTCATATATAACCATAAGCTCTATTTTTGATGTTTTTTGGAAGGAAACACACTCATGTTCACATTCCTCCACACCCACATCTCAGCATCCTATCAACATTGCATTGAACAAAGCCTTTTCTTTTTCTATTCTGATCATTTGTTACACGCATGTATCATATAGCAAAATTAAAGATCTATTGTAAAATGTAGGAATTATTTTACATTTTACATCATTCTTAGAAATGTGCATGTTTTCGTGAGATTAATTTTAGGTGTGCAAACATTCTCAAACTAATTAAATAGTTTACTTTTATACAAAATTGGCAGCTTGTAAAATATTTTTCAAACTTTTCTGTTATTTTTCTATTTATCTCACGAGATCAGGTTGATTTTAATAATTTTTCACAAACAGGACTTGGTTGATAAATCTAGATTCTGAGATTCTCCGATTGCATTGCGATTCCTCTGTATGGAGTTTATTCTGAGCTTGGATTTCAACTGCAGACGGCACTCTACTCTAGTTGCTGAAGAAGAGTGCTGAAGAGTGCTTTTGTGTTCGGCTGAGTCTGTAATTTCACGACAGCACCAGTTTTTTTTACGATGCGATATTAATGTGAACACAGCCCACTCTTGTAATTCACTTTAACCTTTTTGAATTTTATGAATTATTATTTTAGGTTCAGGTGTGTGTAAGGATTTTTTAATAAACAGAATACGGCTGATTCTAAAGCATTCAGCGCCATCTGCAGTTCAAAACTTAGTGAATCGCAAAGCAATCAGAATCAGTTCTGCATCGATTTATCGTCCCAGCTCTAATAATCAATAGCCTACAAAGATGTTTGCTTTTCCGGCATTTAATTTGCACATTTATTGGAGAAAAGCTTTGCATGTGATTTGCAATAATTTTATGTTAAATTACCTTTAACTGAAAATTAATAAACATCAGCATTAAATATCAGCTAAAAGAGCCATATTTAAAAAGAAAAAAGAAAACTGTAGCAACTAAAGATTAGAAAGTATGCCTGGGGCTGTTAACTCCACATGTAAACCTGCTGAGTGATATGGGGGTTTTAAACAATGTTTGTTTGCTTCTGTACACTTACATTTTTATATTAGATAAGTTGTGATTGGCTGTCACTTTACATTTCTATGAATTTTTTTAGGATTTTGTACCACATGTGGAACAAAATTTACTATTTTTTTAATTTCTGTCTGATTGTGACTGTTTTTAAATTGATACAAACTTTTGCAAAGCTCAAACAGCACACTTAATGTACTTTCATGATCAATTGCTGTCACTTCAATAATTGCTGAGTGCTTGCGCCCTTCCCTGTTAGAAAGTGACCATTTACCGTAGCCCATGTTTTAAAAGCCAGTAAAGTGATTTTTTTTCTTCTGTGTTTAGTTCTGTGTATGTTTAAATAATGATCTGCAAATGTTTGCTTTGTTTTGCTCTTCCCTCGTGGCAGACTGGTTCTGCTCACTCAGAAATGGTATCAAGTGGCTTTTCTACAAAATTTCACAGCTTCGGGATTTATAGGGAGCTTATCTGAACTCGAGCAGGCTTACCTGCATCTAAAGTTGACAGTGGAAACATACATATCCTACAATGAATCAACAGCATCAAAGTGGCTGACAAAGTGACCTGTTTACAATGCAAACAAAGGTTTTTTTTGACTGCTTATAAAGTCAGCAGAAACTGCAGCAGTTCACTTTTGCACTCTGCTCACCTCAAGATGTAACCAAGATTAGTAGGTGAAAAGTCATGAAACTGAAAGTTATTTTCTCTAAGCTTCAGGTAAACTCAAATTCAGTGGTATTGGAGTTCAGTTAATGTTTGACACATAGCTTAAATTAATAAAAAAAAATAGTTTAGCCTAAAATGAAATTAGCTGGAAATGTACTGACACCAAGACCATCCAAGATGTAGAGCCCCTTTCAGACTGTCAGCCCAAATCCGATCATATTTAGCAACAAACTACATGCAATTCGAATTGTGCAAATCTGTTTCGAGCTACGTTTGGAAGTGGTTTGGAATCCTATTCAAATTGCATTTCTGGAAATTCGTCTCAGTCTGACCGGTCAGATCGGATTTGGCCTAGCTTTTACATGTCCTCATGTCACGTGAAACGTAAACACGTCATTTTTTGCAGAAAATATGCTGAACATCTTGCAGAAACAAGCTTGTGTCATTGCAAAGTGCCAATCAACACGATAAAAAGCCAGTAAACATACCTTGTTGAGTTTTGAAAGCATTGTAGATTACCGCACACAATAAAGCAGCACATTCCAGCTTCTTCTTCCAGTTTCTGCTGCTGCCTCATAAGACGAAATGTAATTATACACCGCAGCCACGACAGCAACATATCATGTGTAAGACAACATGTGTATTGTAAACTTTATTGCTATTACTGTTTTTAGCGTAGGCTTAAAAACGCAATGGCATTAATCAATCACTTTTATTTATATTGCGCTTTTAACAATGCAGATTGAACAATGATCAGAAGAGAACAGAGTGATGGTAATGTACAGGCATGAAAATCCCTCACCTTTCGACGAAATTCGTCGTTTTGAAGGCAAAACAGGTGACTCTGATTAGAAATTATTTTTTGGGTCTTGGAAAATTCAGTCTTGGATATTTATTGATTAATTAAAACTTAATAAAAAGTGCATTTGAGCCATTTCAAATCATGAAAGCTGAGTGTCCCGCGTTCATGTCCACTGACATCCAGGGTGCCATTTCTTCCTGTGGGACAATCTGCGTGGAGAAGACGACAGGGGAGAGATCCACAGTTTCATTTCGTGGTGTTTATGTGTCACCAAAGGCTTAGGGACGTTCACATGCAGCATTAGTGTAGACGTAGCCTAATATTAGCACAGTTTTTTTTTTTTTTTTACATCTTTTTACGATGTAACGAGTACATCATGTATTAAGGGGAGTGTTCCCGGTTCCGGCTGAGCTAATTAATGCAGCCTAACAATCCTTTAATGGATTTGATTAATAAATGTGTGTTATGTATAAGCCAGAGTAAAGACGTGTGTCTTTAATCTAGATTTAAACTGACAGAGCGTGCCCGCCTTCCGAACAGTATTAGGTAAATTGTTCCAGAGTTTGTGTGTTAAATAGTAATGGTAAATTTCTTTACCATAGAAACCAATGCACATTCTGAGAGTTGAAAGAGCAGTTAAGGACACAGAAATTGGATATGAACAATTGAGATACTCTGTGTGGACAGTCTTTTTCAAAATTATTCAAATCTGAATCTATCCAGATATGAACAAAATTCATATTTGGATTTGGGCTGACAGACTGAACGAGGCTTAGATGAGCTCTTCATCAAAACAAATTTGGAAAATTGTAGCATTATATCACTTGCTCACAAATGGATCATTTGCAGTGAATACCGTCAGAATGAGAGTCTAAACAGCTAATTAAAAACATCACACAATAATCCACACCTCTTTAGTCCAATTAATGTTTTATGAAGTGAAAAGCTGCACATTTCTAAGTAAAAAAAAAAGCAATTTTTTTATGTCAAAGTGTTACCTCTTGCCAAAACATAAATATCATCTATAATCTGTAGCCCATAATCCATAAATTCATCCACTGTTGTCCTCTAATATTAATATACTCCTCCATATGTGTTTAGAACTGTTTTCTGTAAACTGCTCAGATTTCTTTCCTGATCCATGACTTTTCACTGGAGAAAGCAATATTTGGGATTTTGGACTTTTATTTTAGCTGGAAGCAATGGTTTAAATTGTAAAATTGTCTTAATGATAAAAGCACACATCTTTTCACTTCACAAGAAATTATCAGATGGACTGGATTTGTGTGGGCTACGTATTATTTTGATGTTTTTATCAGCTGTTTGGACTCTCATTCTAATGGCACACATTTACTGCAAAGTAAATTGATAAGCAAGCCATGTAATGCTACATTTCTCCAAATGAAGAAGAAACAATGACAGAAATGAACAATGAAGAAACAAAATCATATAAATCTTTAATGTGAGGATTTTTGTGCACTTGCTGTCTGTCAGTATCTTAACTTGAGTTTTCATGGCCACATTCAGGATAGCTTTATTATTATTATCAGTAGTAGTAGTAGTATTGCAGACAAACTGGACTGGCCATAAAGGTCTTCTGACCTGCAGGAGGCCTGAGCTTTGAAGAGCACTCCCAAAGATTTGTTCCCCGCGGCATTAACCTTTCTGCAGCTATGATCTGGGCTTGGACAAGGCACATGCACGCCAAGCACTTCAACCACACACACGCTTTTGAATTTCACAATACAGGACAGAGAAACGCATACTTATGCAAAGATAGCATCTCGCAGAGTGCTGAGGCATTTCTGATTCTGGACAGTTGTTTTTTATCGGATTGCTGGGTGTTTAATGTCATTTGTGAAATGAAGCATCTCACAGGTAAAGGTGTAAAACTACTATTCCTGTAATTGATGGAAACCTGATGCAAAGCTGCTTTGTCTTTTTATGAGCAAGCAAATAGTCGTGTGGGGCTTTTCAAATTCAGGTCTCAGGGGTCTAACCATTCTGTGAAAAGGTGTACCGGGAGAAAAGTACGATTTTAGAAAAGTTCTTTTGGGACTGCCATTGCAAACATGCACTTAAGTTATAAATGAAATATGTCACATGCATTTTTGTTTTACTTTGAAATTTAACAAATGTGATATTTTTTAACTGCTAACATAATTAGATTGATTGTTAGATCATTTTTATTTTATTTTTTTACTTTTTTTTTCATCTGCATATATTGTTAAAAATAAAGTCTCGGAAACACTTAAATAAAGCTGCAAGTGACAACTTTTATATATCTTTGTTTGTTGATTATTTGATTGAATGTACTTTTCTGATGGAGCTATAGATTTTTTTTTCTTCTGATATTTAATTAATCCTTTGGCTGACTTGTATCATTTTATGATGCTTGTTTAAGTGAGGTTGGGAGCTGCAGTTATTTTGGATAAATAAAATTAATACGTAGTTCAACTCAAATTTATGGCTCTGGTCATACTGTCAAAATGATAAAACAATAAAATATTTTCTGGGAAATGTTTAAATTTATAGTACACTTAAAAATAAAAATAAGCCTTTTTTTTTTTTTTTTTTTTTTTAAACTAACCCTGATTTTTGTTTTAATGACCTTAATGACTCAGAAGTGATGATTCTGTGATTTTATTTATTTTTTTAAGCTTGAAGCCAGTCACTTTTCACTGATATTATGAAGACAAGAACTAGCAGAACATTTCTCATTTAGTATCATGAAAAAGATTATGGCATTAAAGCAACAAAAAATTGCTTTTCATGTTTGGGTGAACTCTCACAGTTTGGTGTAGCACAATGACAATGCAAAAGCCAACTGTGTAATTTTAAAATCAGACGGGTCCAGTTACGCTTTTGACAAAAAAAAACAACAGCTTTATTTTTTCCACATCCTCAAAATGGATCTAACGCATTCTTATCAGTGAAGCATTTCCTAGCGTAAAAGCACCCCATGTACTTTTTCTTCCAGGGTGGTTAATAAGTTCCCGCAAATCCTCCAGTAAAGGATTATCTGATGCAATGGCGAAAGAGATTTGAGATTTAATTGCACTTAATTGCCTGAAGTGGCTGACCATTGACGGCCTGATGCCACTTCTTCCTGAAAGCGCTTGCGGTACAAGCACACAGGAAGGAACTGAGTGTTTATTAGTTAGCGGCGTGCGCATTTGCGTCACTGAGAGAGAAGCTCTTACCTTTCTCATATCTGAAATCTAAACCAAACTTATGCCTGCAAGTCATTCCTGGACGCTAAGCATCCTAACTGTAACCGTTTGCTTTGTTTAACAGCCAAAGGATGTGAATCCCGGCGACCTGTCTGTGCACATCAGCTCTAGCGGAGCCGAGGGGAAAGAGTGCAGTTCAAACAAGTATGAGGCTGTTGGCCTCCTTGCCACAACAAACACGTATTGTCCCGGTGGAGTTTTAACCCCTGTAGGAGCAAAGGCTGCTTGGTCCGCCGAGGCTGGTGAAGAAACACAGGTATGTATGAGCAAACGCAGTAATAACCTCCCCTCCCTTTGGTTCGACTCCCTCGAATAGCGAACAAAATACTAGAGCAAGAGCAAGCGAGCAAGAGACTGAGGGTCCCATGTGCCATTGGGCAGCGGGGCTTTCGCCATGAGCAGTACTCTGGGCAAAGATAAAGACTCTAAGGAGAGGGAACCCAAAGCCGAAGGGAAATCCAAAACCAAAGGGAAAGATGCCAAAGACGGAAAGAAAGACGCGAGCGGTGCTTCGCCCGCGGTGGCCTTCACCTTGGACAGCACGATAAAGCGGCCCAACCCACCGCCCAGCACGCGCAAAAAATCCAGCAATGCAGAGGTCATCAAGGAGCTGAACAAGTGCCGTGAGGAGAATTCAATGCGCCTGGACCTGTCCAAAAGATCCATCCATCTGCTGCCCTCTTCCATCAAGGAGCTGACCCAGCTGACCGAGCTCTACCTGTACAGCAACAAGCTGCAAAGCCTGCCAGCAGAGGTGGGCTGCCTGTCGGGGCTGGTGACACTGGCGCTCAGCGAGAACTCTCTCACCAGCCTGCCCGACTCGCTGGACAGCCTGAAGAAGCTGCGCATGCTCGACCTGCGGCACAACAAGCTGCGCGAGATCCCAGCCGTGGTCTACCGCGTCACCTCCCTCACCACGCTCTACCTACGCTTCAATCGGATCACCACTGTGGAGAAGGACATCAAGAATCTGGCCAAACTCACCATGCTCAGCATCCGAGAGAACAAGATTAAACAGCTGCCCGCAGAGATCGGTGAGTGCACTGCTGCTTAAGACTCTCCCTTTAATACAAATTGCATTGTGTCTGTGGGGAAAAAAAAATCAGAAATGGTAAATTTTAAATAAAAAGATATATTTTTAGTACCGGTCAATATTGGGTATTGTACACTGTACACATGTGTGTGTTCCGTTTCACTATTTTTACTTTTAATGCCAAAATGTTAATGTATTTATTAACATTTTGAATTAGCTGTGTTTTAGTTTTATATAATAATAATAACAACACTGGTCTAAATTCACTTGTAGTATTTAAAAGTATTGATTGTATTTATTATTGTTTTATCTTTGAATAATTTATACAAAATTGTACGTAATTATGGTTTCATTGTTTAATGGGTTATTGACCATAACACAAAAATAATTGACTTATCAATATCTCATCATTTTCCTGCTTGCCATGCAAAATAAGAGTCTTCTGATAATAAATCTGACTATACCTCATTTATACAGGAGAATCAGTGCACAAAATGTCTTGCATCATTTTGTGTATTAAAGTGCAGTGATTCTGCTGGTTTGTGTTATAGGTGAGCTCTGTAATTTGATTACGCTGGATGTAGCCCACAACCAGCTGGAGCACCTTCCTAAAGAGATTGGCAATTGCACTCAGATCACCAACCTTGACCTGCAGCACAACGAACTTCTTGACCTACCTGAGACTATAGGTGTGGAAAATTAATTATTGGAAGCAATTTTTTTTTACTATACAACTCTGTTTTTGGTCGAGATTATTTATATTATTAATTTTATTATTTATAATCTCATCAGTGGAAAAAGTATGCTTGTAAATTAAATGTGAATGTAAATTAAATTCAATCAACAATTTATTTGAATCATAATCAAGTTAATTTGCTGTTTCAGGTAACTTGTCAAGTATAAACCGCCTGGGTCTGCGGTACAACCGCCTATCAGCGATCCCTCGATCTTTATCGAAGTGCCGAGAGCTGGAGGAGCTCAACCTTGAAAACAACAACATCTCAGTGTTACCAGAGGTGAGCCTTGGTTCAGCTCACAAGCACTTTTAATAATTAGCAGTTTCATATAATTTATCCTTGTCCCCTTTTCTAAAATGTTTAATTGGTCTCTGTTTGTTTCTCCTCAGGGTCTTCTCTCCAGTCTGGTGAATCTGACGAGTCTGACACTGGCACGAAACTGTTTCCAGTCTTACCCAGCAGGCGGCCCGTCCCAGTTCTCCACCATCTACTCACTCAACATGGAGCACAACCGTATCAACAAGATCCCTTTCGGCATCTTTTCCCGAGCCAAAGTGCTCAGCAAGCTCAATATGAAGGTGAGAGCACATCTGCTGAAGATATAACAAACTTGCGCTGAAAGAGACACATAACTATAGAAGAGAATATAATAGAGGGTTGACCTGGATCAATAAGATGCACCCGAGCATGGGTTTAGTGGTTAGTTTACATGGCCAAGCAAAAGAATTGTAAACCATCCCATCCTTTTTTAAAACTATGTTTATAGGACAACCAGTTAACGTCTCTTCCGCTGGATTTTGGGACGTGGACCAGTATGGTAGAGCTGAACCTTGCAACAAACCAGCTTACCAAGATTCCAGAGGATATCTGTGGACTTGTGTCTTTAGAGGTGACATGATCTTCTGTATTTTACCATCATTCCATTTCATGATAGCAACCCCATTTTTGTCATGTGGTTGGGTCTATTTTTTTTACTCATCGTTTTTTTATTTGGTTCCTGCAGGTCCTCATATTATCCAACAATCTTTTGAAGAAGTTGCCTCATGGGATAGGAAACTTACGGAAACTGCGAGAGCTTGACCTGGAGGAGAACAAACTGGAGTCCCTCCCTAATGAGATTGCATACCTTAAGGATCTGCAGGTAGGACTAGGTTAACTAAAAGTGCACACAAAAAGTATTGATGCTTTGCAGTAGTCTGGGTCAGCATCATTTCATGGATTTTGAGGGATAACTTTTCAGGAAATTTCTGTTTTAGGCTTATGATCAAAAAAAAAAACTGGGTTGTCAAATTGGGTTGAAAATTGTCATTGATCACTTACCCCCATGTCACTCAAAACCCATAAAAGCTTTGTTCTTCCTCAGAATATTAGATATTTTGGGTGAAAACCAGGAGGCTTGTAACTGTCCCTTTGACTGCCAATTAAATAACACTGTCAAGATCCAGAAAAGTATCTCTCCAAAATGGCGCTACGGTGAAATTATGGTGCCAAATTCTTGAATAAATTTATTTTTGTTTTCTTTGCGTATAAAAAGTAATTACATAATGTTACGATTGAACCACTGATGGCAGATGGAGCATTCTGACGATGTCTTTCATACTTCTCTCATACTTTCTTGGCAGTTAGTGGAATGGTCACAAGCTTCCCGGTTTTTATCCAAAATATCTTAAATTGGTTTTTGAAAGAGGGTGGACGAAGCTTTTATGGGTTTGGAACAAGTGTGCCGTACAAGTCTTGAAAAGTGAAGCCATTGTGCCTCGATCACCCCCAAGTGGCTGCAGTATAGGTTAGGGGTGGGTGATATACCGGTAGACACGATTAACCGGTAGAAATTTGTCAACCGGTAGAGAGTTTGGTCTATTGTCTTAACCGTGGTTGAGATCTACATTGGATGAAGCAATGTTGCCAACTTATCGATTATCGACTAGATTTCGTGACTTTTCAGACTCCCTTGGAGACATTTTTCCGAAACAGCGACAAGTGACAAATTTAGCGACTTCTTGTACAAACTTCAGCGAGTCTCCGGTACTACCACGCGTCTCTCTGCAGTAGCAGTGAGTTCGCTTACATTAGACGAAACCAACAACGAAGAGATTAAGAAAAAAGGTGCATCATCTGTGGTGTGAAATTGGTTTGGGTATAGGAAAAGTGATAGGAATGAGATGAACGGGATTTGCAAGGTATGCAAGAGCACTGTTTTAGCAAGCGGTGGAAACTGGTATACTAGCTGTCAGGCACTATAGTACCTGTTGTTCTCAGAAAAAAACACATTAACCTCACAATGCATTTCAGTAAACAGAATGCTTGTTTGTTTTTTTTTAACTAAAAGCAATTCAGTTTAAATAAAATTATATGAAACAGTTTCTTTTGAATTTGTTCAAAATCTGTTTGAATTTTTATTTGTGCATTTTCAGATACAAATTACTATATTGTGATATATCGTTATCGAGGTAGAAAATTGCTTCTACCGTGATAGAAGATTTTGTTTATATCACCCACCCCTAGTATAGGTCATAAACCCAGCCGTCTCCATGTAATCTATTGGGACAAGAGACAAACTAAATAATCAAATTACACTTCAAATATTTTTTTCCCCCATTTTTTTAGGTAGTACTTAGCATGCTGATGTATGTTCAAGTATTTTTCTAACAAGTTTGCTTTAAACTGGTTATTTCTATAAAACCGGGGTTTGGTCATGATTGTAAGCTTGTGATCTATGGGTCTATGTGAGGTTTAGTGGGACTATGATTCACCTCACGATTTCTAATGCGCAGACTCTGGCTCCAAATTACATAATTTTCGCAAGATGGCAGTGGCCATTATAAGAATGTTTTGGCTTCACTTTCTATAGTGGAAGGAAATGGAGTCACGTTTTTTTACAGTCTATGGTTTTGGAACAACATATGGGTGATGGGGATTGGGTTATAGGGTCTGTATTTTTATACCGTAATGTTAATCCAGGTTCATCAAAAGATGTTGATTCATGAACAAAATTATGGTGACCAGTACTCTGCAGAGCCTCTGAAAGGGACAAAAAATTGTATTACATTCCCCTGAGAAACTTTGTGTTTGCTCAAAAAAGCATTGAAATATTTTTCTTCCTCCCACCTTGTATTATTTCCATCACAAGCTAACACAAACTTTGTTGGGGGAACATTTATGAGCAAGCTCCAAATTTCTTGGGGAAATATAAACGTTTTAGAAGCAAACTTAGATGCATAGTTTCTTGGGAAAAGTTTTGCAATAGAATGCAAACTTTTAAGATTTATGTTAAAATATAAGTAGGAGAGAGTGGAGGTGGGATCGGGAAAGGTCCTCAAGCCAGGATTCAAACTTGGGTAGCCTGCAACATGATGGCGTATGTCTATTGGTGCTGACAAACGCAGCATTTTTAGGGGAACGTAAAAGCAAATGCAACGTTTGAGGAAGGCAAAAAGTGAACACAAAGTTTCTTGGGGGAACGTTAATGTTCTCTGCGAGAGCACTAAAGTCTTGTGAGTGAGTGCAAACTTTTGTAGAGGAACACAAACATTTTGCAAGACAATGTAAGAGTTTCAAGAGCAAACGCAAAGTTTCATGAGGGAATGCTTATTAATTTGCATATTCATTTTCTACCAAAAGAATTGTTCGGGATTACGAAAGCATTAAAACATAATTTTCTCTCTTTCACTACAAATATGTTTATAATAGGATTATTTTGCTTGTTGCAGGGATTTCTAGGATCTGTGGGGGAAACTAAATGGATGCCAAACTCATTTTCTAAAATTTATTTACAGAAACTCGTGTTGACCAATAATCAGCTGACTACTTTGCCGCGAGGGATCGGTCACCTGACCAACCTGACGTATCTGGGCTTGGGAGAGAACCTGCTGCAGCACCTACCAGAGGAGATCGGTACGATCCTTACCGCAGCCCTCAAACACACACCTATCCACATGCAGCTGGCTTACAGCCTTTCTCTGTCCAACTCACAGGTACACTGGAGAACCTGGAGGACCTGTACCTGAACGACAACCCTAACCTGCACAGCCTGCCGTTCGAGCTGGCGCTCTGCAGTAAGCTGTCCATTATGAGCATAGAGAACTGCCCCCTCAGCCACCTTCCGCCGCAGATTGTCGCCGGAGGCCCTTCCTTCATCATCCAGTTCCTCAAGATGCAGGGTCCCTACCGTGCCATGGTCTGAGACCACTCACACACCGTACAAAGAGGAAAGACCCAAACGCCACACGACGCTACCTTCGTCGTCATTATATCTCGGACAAGAAAGTGCTTAACTGGGTTCCAATCGATGGAGTAATCATAGCCAGTTAGGTCCCCTTTACCCCCGTAGTAAACAATGTCTAGACTTCAGTTGCCAAAATTAATGTACATTAGTGATTCTGAAGAGGCGCTCTTAAAATGTTTCAGTCATTTTGCCAATTTATCGAAAGGGGTTTTGATGCCAGAAAACAGTTGTATGCAAAAACAAAACATTTTTACAAGTTCATTTTTGCTGCTGCTGCCGCCATACTGTATGCGAGTTATTTGTTTCAGTTTTTTTTTTATTTTAGCCAGAATTTAATTTATTTTTTTCCCTCTCTTATCATCCCACAACCAAAAGATTTTTATTGTACAGAGGACCTGTTTGGAAGCAGTGAACAAATTTGAGTTCTTTTTTATTATTACTATTATAATTATTAATTGTTATTCTAGAATTGTGCCTATCCAGTGCAGTTGGGTGATTTGTGTATGAACATTATTATCCAAGATGTTTTTAATACAGCAAGGCTAAATTTACAAAAGTCTAATTTATTTCTTTTTATTATTGTTGTTTATTTTATCGCTCCCTTTTTTAAAATATTCATTCCCCTTCGCTTTTGGGAAGTGTTGCTGAATCGGAAATCGTTTTTTTAATAGCAACCGCGTCATTGGTTTAACGCGTTAGGGCGTCTGGTTTTGGGGGTCTCTCTTCTGGATGTGGGGTTTGTGATTGTTTACCTGTTTGTCATATCCACAGTGTTGCGCTCTGCTTGTGTCCTATTGGTGAGAGTAACACCTACATATCAGGTGCTGAACAGTGCTAGCAGTTAAAGGCCCACATTTACTGTGAGGAATGCCAAACACCCATTCGACATCACTTCCGTCCCTTTTTTTTTACTGTGCATTCAAGGATTTCCTGGTTTTAAACCCCATGGTTTCTGATCTTAAATTAACAGAATATTAAACAATGGTTGCAGTTTTTTTGCACCGTTTGTCCCACACACCGCCCCTCTTATGCTGCTGCTTTTAATGCACTTTGTATTGATATTTGGCATCCTCCTCAAGTAAAAGGGTCGCGGATATTTCATGTTACCGATTAAACGTATGGAAGGGGGCATTTATTATTATTATTATTATTATTATTATTCTTCTGAAGTATTTCATCTTTTTTTTTATTCTTTGTCATGTATATTTTTTAACAGTGAATGAAAAATTTGCCTCAGCAAATTTAAACCTTAACATTCTATTAAGAACCTTTCTTTTCAAGGCTCTGACTCTAAGTTCTCTTTATTAAATGTTTTGATTTAAACTTCTGTCTGACTAGTTTGTTTCTAAATGTTAAAAAATTCATATCGGTTTAAAATGGTGCAGATCATCAAGTATTGAAATTAAAAAGCCCCCAAATGCTTTCATTATACGAATTGCAAACTTTTTTTATTTCACCTTTTTAAAGAATTGAGCCGTTTCGCGCAAGATGGAATTTCTTTTGGTTTAGTATTATATATCGGGTGACTGTAAATTCTCACCTCCACTTTAGTTTATCAAGCCAAATGTATTTTGTTCATGCTGTCCACGCTGTTTCCTTTTTTTTTTTGTTGGGTTTTTTTTTTTTTTTTTTTTTTTTTTTTTACATTTTCTCTTTTATTCGTAAAGACATTGTGTACATCGGCAGCAGTGCAAAGACTTTGGACAGGCACTTCGCATTCGTGGGGCCATGAAAAGGACACAAATCGCTGCTTTTTTTTTATCAACCAGCAGAACCTGTTGCTGCTTATGGACCTCCTAGAAACGTAATGCTGTACAAGAACCGGCCCACGTGAGACGTTACGGACTGGTTTCTCAGGCCGGTTCTACCAGCACAGACGTTCTGCTACAGATGAAATCCCTCTGGACCTGCTCGGTGCATATGTTGCGCCTGATGCAGACGCTGAATAAAAACAAAAAAAATGACAAAAATACAACCATTGTAAAAAGGGCTTTCTCTGTTCATGCTTAACTATACACCAGAGGCATTGCATTCCTGGTTTTGTATAAAAGCTTAGAACTGTACATTTGAGTTTTCTTTTGTGTGTTTGTGTGTGTGTGTGTGTGTGTGTGCGTGTGTGAGGGAATAGTTAGATGTTAACAAAATGGAATTATTATGTGACAATAAATGCCTTTGAGTACTTCAAGTGAGACGTGCATTAGGGATGCGGCTTTGTGACGCGTCCCATTTTAAGTAAAAATTTTTTTTTTAAATAGTTTTTAGCATTTATGTGCCATTTATGCAGGGGAGTGGGGCTGGTTTTTACATAGGATAACAGTATGATCGGTCTTGGATGAGTATGCATCACAAATCAGGATTGTAGTCACAAAAAGACAATAAAACATAAAAATAGTACTTTCAATGGTGAGTACTGACAGCGCGGTTATAATCAGCTGGGGTGGCAATTTTGATCTTGTATTGTTTTGGTGAATCCTTATGATTGGAGCTTAAGGGTATGTTTTTTTTTATATTGTCTGTGCATTAGGTCATTGAAATTGTATAAATGAAGTTCATTTTTCGTGTTTTTTTTTTTAAACATAGGAATGTTGTTTCCTGCTTTTTTTTCTTGCCTTGCTATGTATAGGAAACGAGCATGTTAATTTTCTTTCTTATATTTCTTTATTTCTTTTTTAAGATTCAAAATTGTCTGTTTGGTTGGACAGGGATGTAAAAAAGTACACAAGATAAAGATGTTGCTCTTTCGTAATTGCAAAATTGTTTTTTTTGTTTTGACACTTCATAGGGTTATCAATTGTTGTGTGGACGTGTCTAACATACTTTTCTCTAGAAAAACAGCCTTAAAAGTGACTCTTGATTTCTCTTTCTTTCTGACTCAGCCCGAACAAGTAACAGGACCCTCTTCCATCAGATCAAGTCTTTGCTTTGATAAGCATTCTTCAAATAAATGTTCATTTGACTGCCTTACGAATGTGCATTTTCAAATGATCATGCCAGACTAATAAGCGATCTGATTAATCTATCAATCATTACAATTTGTATAACCACAGTTTTACCACAAATAATATACTTAAACTGGATAGAGTAGCAAAGCCATTTACCATGGTTTAACTGTTGTAGCAAGTAAGCATGTTTTTTTTTTTGTAATAAAACCATAGGTAATTTTCGTAAGGGACACCTGAAAATAATATTCAAGGTATCTAAGATTACTATAAAGCGACAGGCAGGTCAGTTTGATGAAGGTTCGAGCTAAATGTGCAGGAAAGTGGTTTTCGAGAGTATACGTGCTTAAATACCGTGTAACTTATGTAGTAAAGATAGCGTTATCTTACATTTCCGGTAGATGTCGCCGCTTCATCGCTCCTCGCTGCTCTCACTGACTGAGTCCTCTGCATTGTTTACCTCTTTCTCATTCATCAGTTAGCCTGCTACTTGAAAAACTGTTTTGCAGTAATGTTTTCAGATATTATTAGGGTTCCCACGGTCACGGAGAGCCGGAAAATGTGAGGGAATTGTAAAATAGTTGATTTTAGCACTGGAGACGTCATGGAAATAAGCTCGGTGAGGGCTAAACTTTTTAGTCGGTTAGTCAGCTCTAAAACGTTAATTGACTAGACATTTCTAAAAATTGTTTGAAATTCATCTCAGAGAACATAAAATGGCCTTCATTTATAACGGTATAATGAACTACTGGTTATAGAAATAAGTCTAGTGGTAGTATGCTGTTTCTGAATTCGATGATCAGCGATAAACAATCACTTTTTGCTCAGGTAAACACTTAAACAAGTAGTTCATTAGATTTAAACAAGTCAGGCCCGTATAAAAAGTGTTTTAAGGCGAGAAACCCCAGGTGAATAGCCTAGGCCCTATGATAAAAATAATAATAAAATAGACCTATTAGAATATGTATCACCACACTTACATAGTGGATATAAATGTTGTATAAGACCAGGCAAATTAATTTTAAACAAACCCCTTGTTGAAGGTGCCTTTTTGATGTTTTCTTTCCATTCGTTTGAAAAAGTACCTTACGATAAGCCAAAAACCGAAAATCTCAGAATTAACAGATGCGTGGGGAAAAAAATTCTGGGTTTCTGGGCATATGGGCTTTTTCACTGTGCCTAAAATACATATTCCTAAAATTTGTTTGAAATTCACCTCAGAGTACTAAAAAATGGCCTTCATTTGTAAAGTTATAGTAATGAACAACTGGTTTATTCAGTTATTTAAAAAAAAATATATATATATTTAGGCTAGTGTTAGTATGTTGTTCAATTCGATGATTAGCTTACTATCAACGATAAATCACTTACTTTATTCTCTCTTGTTAAGGCAAACACTAAAACAAGTTGTTTAATTAATTTAAATTACAACAGTCAGGCAGGTATAAAAAGTGTTTTAAGTGGTTCCTGGACATAATTTTGGCGTTTCCACCGCGCCTCACTTGACAGCTGCTAAGCAACGTCAAATTCAGGGGCTGGCGTTTCGAGAGAGTGGGCGTGGTTTGCGTAATTTAGCTCGCGTCTCTCTCACACGCACGAGCAAGCGCGCACACGCGTAATATGATTACGCCTGTATTAGCCCTGCGCGCGCACAGCTGAGTGGAGCGCCGGCGATGAAGCGCGGTGTTCACACGCGCCGCCGAGGAGATGCGAGGAATTAATGGTGCAGTTTTTCTCACGCCCAGCCACTTCAAAAACAGAAGTCACACTCCGAGCACCGTTTCTTGGATGGTTTAATAAGTTTGTGGGTCGTGTTAGGCTTTTTTCAATAAGGTAAGCTCTATTTATGTTTTACTTTTTGCAAGTGTGATATTTTGGAACAAAGTACGAGAAAGATATGTGACCCTGAACCACAGTATTTTTCGTTTGTAGTAGTCTAAATCATATGAAAGTTGAACAAATAAGCTTTCCATTGATGTTTGTTAGTATAATATTTTTCAAAGATACAACTATTTAAAAATCTGGAATTTGGGGAAGCAAAAAAAAATCTAAATATTAAGAAAATCAGCTTTAAAATTGTCTAAATTAATATCTTAATGCATTTTATAAATCAAAATGAGGTTTTATGTATATTTACTATAGGAAATTTCATGGAAAGTGATCTTTACTTAATATCTTAATAAATAAAATCCATAATTTTGTTGGCTGTTGCTACAAATATAACATATGCTACATTACCTGATACATTTTTACTTATTTTTTAAATAATATTTTTTGACCTTTTTTTTATTTTAGATGAACAAAAATGTCACTGTTGTCTTCAGTAATATGGAAAAAATGAATGGCCATCAACCGAAAACCTAATTTCAGTTGTGAGAGGAAGAGATTGTGATTCTCAACAATGAATTGTAACAATTCAACCAATGAGACAGGTGCATACACCCTGCTGATGGCCCTTCCGATGACTGTCCTGGTGGGGTTTCTCATCCTACTCATTGTCTTTGGCAATGTGCTGGTGATAATCGCAGTGTTTACGAGCCGAGCCCTCCGGGCTCCCCAGAACCTCTTCCTGGTGTCGTTGGCCTCCGCTGATATATTGGTGGCCACTCTAGTGATGCCATTCTCATTGGCCAATGAGCTGATGGGCTGCTGGGCCTTTGGCCAGGTTTGGTGCGAAATCTACCTGGCTTTGGATGTTCTCTTCTGCACAGCTTCGATCACTCATCTGTGTGCCATCAGTCTGGACAGATACTGGTCGATCACGCAAGCCATCGAGTACAACCTCAAGCGCACGCCGCAACGAATCAAGCGTATTATTTTTATAGTTTGGATCATCGCCGCCGTGATCTCCTTCCCACCTCTGATTACCATGGAGAAGCAAGAGGGCAATCACTGCAAAATCAACGAAAAAACATGGTACATTGTTTCCTCTTCCATTGGCTCATTTTTCCTGCCTTGCATCATCATGGTCCTTGTGTACATTCGAATTTACCAGATCGCCAAAAAGAGGACCAGAGCGCCACCTGGGGATCGGAGAATAAAGGAAGCGGGGAAGAAGGACAACGATCTGGAGAAGGATCCTCATGAGAAGCTCAATGGAAATCCAAACCCTAAACTGGACGACAAGCGTGAGATAAATGGCGTGGACATGGAGGAATCATCCTCGTCGGACCACAAGGTCTCCAACCCTTGCTCCCTCAAGAAGAAGAGCTCAAAAGCAAAGACTAAGCTGAGCCAAATTAAACCTGGGGATGGTGACAAGCATGAGGTCCTTCAGACCACCAAGACCAGCAGGTGGAAGGGCCGTCAAAACCGGGAAAAGCGCTTTACTTTCGTATTGGCAGTGGTCATAGGTGTGTTCGTTATCTGCTGGTTCCCGTTTTTCTTCACCTACACACTGATGGCGTTTTGCAAAATGTGCGTGCCAGAAACCCTTTTCAAGTTTTTCTTCTGGTTTGGCTACTGCAACAGTTCCCTCAATCCCATTATTTACACCATCTTCAATAATGACTTCCGAAGATCCTTCAAGAAGATTCTCTGCCGGAGAGATAACAGGAGAGTGGTGTGAATTTGGTTGCTGTGTGTTTCTTTTCCTTTCCTTCATCCAATGTAATATATCACATGGCGTTTATGGGAAATCCCTGTGTACAGTAAACCAGCATGTTGTGTGTCATTATACAACAAGGGGGGGAAAAAACCCTTACATGCTTTGTACAAATGCAACAATGCATGGTTATGCAATTACAGCACAATGCATATTCATCAATTTCTGACGTGTATTGTTGTATCCTTCTTGATATACAGTGAGTGGTGCAGTTTCATAACTCTGGTATTTTATCATCTGGAGGGACGTATTTGAAGACAATGCATCAATTGCAAACCATGCTGGATGTTGTTCAAAATGTGAAAAACAATTAAAAAAGGACTACAAACTTAGCCATCAAACTTCGTAATTTGCTGCAAAACTGTCAAACTACACCGCGACGTGCATGCCAATTTGTTCTCGCAGGGTTTGTTTATTTCACTGGCATGTTGTACAATTAATTGTGAAGGTGTTGATATTGTTTGGTGGACTAATTGTCTTTTTTTATCCCTGTCAGTAACGGTTCGTTTAATATCTTGCTGTGGACCATTAGGCAAAAGGATGTTGAGCTCGTCTGACTGGAACCTGACAGGCCGGTGTCACAACATATTTCTCCACCTTCTGATGTAGTTTAAATCTGTCACCATTGATATAATGGGTGGATCTTTAGTACCACAACACAAGGTCTACACAAGTTTACAGTCTATGACTAATAAACTGTGTGTCAATCAGGTTGCTGGTTTAGCTTGCAAATTTGTAGAAATGCACAACAAAACAGAGCTGAATATTCAGCAAGATATCAAATGACAGACAATAGAAATTCTCCAGGTCAAGGTGAGGTCAGGCCTCTCATCATGCTGTTTTTTGTCCCTTCGGGATATGAGAAGTGACCTGAGATATCCAGTTGTAGAGAGATGGAGCAAGTGTCCAGTCCAATTGCTAGAATGGTTGAAAACAAAGGTCTTGAATGGCATCTACAAACTACCTGTCACTGTGCGTTATTGCCATATCTGAAAAACCTAATCATGATGTATGACTCACTTTCAATATACTGGCTGTTTTCTGGTTGTGCTCTCAACATGTTTAACCACAGAGGTCTAAAAAGAAATTGTGTTTGCACACACAAAAAGATAAATCACTCCAAAAAAAAAAAATAAATAAATAATAATAATAAAAAAATATATATATATATAATAAAATAAAAAGCGCAGAGCTGTTTTTTGTCTGTTATCATTCTCTGAAAGAGTTGAAAGTGTCTTCACAGAAGAAAAAAATTGTGTTTACAGTAATGCTTTTACAAATTAAATGAAAATATTGACTATGATAAACATGAAAATACACACATTTTTGAAAGTGTATATATACCAAACAAAGTAGTTTTGTGTAGACAGATCCTTAACTGACACAACAAACCCGCCCACTTAAACAAATTGACCAATTACAGCAAATTTTGTTTGTTTATATGCAGTGCCAATACGGAGTATCTGCTTCGTGCAAATAGCCTGTATTGTTGGCAGAGGCTATTTACGCTAATTCCACCGATTAACGTATGAATGGTCTAGTCAACATTACAAAGCATGGTCATTAGGTCCAGTGGTGCAGACAGTAAAACGTGTGTCGTATTTATTTGGACACGATCGATCTGGCGTTCAAATCTCCCTTTTGGCAAATTTTTGTTAATTTAAAATTACATTACATTAGAAAAACATTTATTTTCAATAAAGTTGAAAGAACAACAGATGAAAATAAAGTATTGTGTAGGGTCAGAGTAGGTGCAGGGAGAGCTTTATTGTTTTTAAATGTACTACATTACTGACATTCAGATAATTGCAACTATTTGCAGTAAATATTATAAATAGCACAAAATCGACACACTGGTCCACATACATGGGGAGTGAGTGAGGAGAAGGGAGAATGTACATAAACACTCCAGCATAAACACACGACCAGTGGGGCAGTCGTGGCCGGGGCAGTCGTGGCCTAATGGATAGAGAGTCGGACCTGTAACCCAAAGGTTCGAGTCCCAGGTCCGGCAGGGATTGTGGGTGGGGTTAGTGAATAATCAGCGCTCTCTCCACCTTCAATACCAC